>JADDOH010004304.1:0-32323 GCA_016648135.1 Agrypnia vestita
ATATGATTGAGTAATAAATATACAATTAAGAAGAAATTTGATTTTGATCATAGTATTGTGATTAGAATTGTAAAATGATCGTTTATGTTCAGCGAATAAATTAAAAAGAATGCTAAGAAAGACGTAGGACGCTACCGCGGAGAAATGGCATGATGAATGGTTTTAATATGTTATTAACTTAATTAGAAAAAAACTGCAATAATGACGTAAAATAATAAGTTCTAAGATCTTTACATAATTGAAAAATCACAAATATTCTAATATTATTATTTTATATTGCTACAAGAAGACGGACTAACAAAATGTAATTATATATGAGCTGATTATACATGGCGTTGCACGGATTAAGGTTAAACATGAAAATAAGTTTGTGGGCGGAAACAGAAATTCCATTGTTTTGCAAAGCTTCTAATAAAAACAATGTTTTCATTTAATCTAGGCTAGGATGGATAGGATGTCAAAAGGGAAACGTAGTTTATGTTTTTCGCCAGGTCATAAAAAATAAGCATGCAAAATTTGGGTCAGATTGGTCAAACGGTATAGATGTGTATAGAAAATATATCGTTGAAAAGGGGTGGAGTAAAGAGAACAGAAGAAATCTGGCCTATGTTTACCGCCTTGTCCTATAGAATTGGTATGCAAAATTTAGGTAAGATCTGTTAAACGGTATAGATTTTCTTAGTAAGTATAGCGGGGGTGGGGTAAAGGAGCGGAGAGAATTTGTTTTCCGCCGGGTACTTAAAAAAAGTTTTCAAAATTTGTATTGAATATGTAAAACAGTATGGGTTTGTATAGAGAATATACCAGGGGTAATGGATCGGGTAAAGGGGAGGGGAAAATGTTGGCTATATTTTCCGCCTAGTCCTAAAGATGGAGTATCCATAATGTAGATCAGATCGGTCAAACATTGTAAAGAAGGAGAGAGGAAATGTCACCTACTCGCTGCGCCTTAAAGAATAATTATGCAAAATTTGATTCAGATCGGTCGAACGGTACAAATTTTGATGTAAAATATATCAGAAAAAGGGAGTGGAGTAAAGGAGGAGGGAAGAAATTTTACATATTTTAATATCTTCAAAAATAAGGATGGATTTGTGTCGGATCGGTCAAACGGTGTAGATTTATACAGAAAATATTCATCAGGTGGAACGGTTAAAGAGGGAGGGGAAAAAAATTGCCCATTTTACCCACTGGGTTCTAAAGAATAAGTTTACAAAATTGGGGTCAGATCGATTAAACGGTGTAGATTTGTATTGAAAATACATTGGGAGAAGAGGATAGGCTAGGGAGAAATATCACCTACAGTACTCACCGTGTTACGTAATAAGTAGGTTTGCAAGAAAAAGTATGTAAAATATGGGTCATATCAAACGGTACAGACTTCCAGGTAAAATATATCAGGGGAAGAAAGGGGTAAAGGGGGAGAAGAGAAATGTTGCCTTGAAAGGCCTATATTACTCGCCGGTTTCTAAAGAATAAAGACACAAAATTTGGGTCAAATCGGACAAATATTGTAGATTTGTAGAGGACAGACAGACATTGAGTTTTATAGGTACAAATATACCTACCATATTCCTATGTATATTAAACTTAATATATTGTAACGAAATGCTGAAACCCGGATTAATTACCAATTAAAGAAGTCTCTCAAAATTTGGAGCAACATGGTTTGAGAATAGGTGCAAACATTGCGCGTATTGATGTGAATTCTCTACGAACCTGTAGGCAAATATTCTAGCAAGCGATAATAATGTGTTTCACAAACGAGTGATTAATTTCGAAATAGTGTGAATTAAAGAGTAATGCTTTAACAATGTAATTTCTTTTAAATTACACTTTTGTAAATAAGTAAACTCTTTGAACTGTTTAAGTGTTTCATTTGTCTCCCACAGTCACGTCCCATAACAATATTATATTTTAATTTAACATATACATGTAGGCAAAACAGAAAAACATACCAGAGATTTATAAAACAATTTTTTCGTGATAAGTATTCGTATAATACATTTTCTCTACATAATTATCCTGGTAATATAGATATTTTAAAATTTAATAAGCGATTTTTTTACCACTGTTTAATAAAGTTTTATTTTTCCTAATTTAAAAATCTTGTTTGCTGAGTTGGTAAAACTAAATAACTCATATTTCAATCATTTATAAAAAACATTGAAAAAAATGTTTTTATGACTTTGGAGAATTTCTCAACACCTTTAAAACAAATATTAATCTACGAAGTTGTAAGAAGTACGGTATCCTAAATATTTACGGAGTTCAAATTTTAATTTTCCCGAGGCACCCTACCGTCAGTCCGACTCTTTGACTTATTTAGTTTCATGAAAAGTTACAACATTTATTTATCTATCCTAAAAACTGCCAAGTACTTTTAGTCAGTAAAAAATTAAAATTAAAGTTGCGTGAACATATATTTTTTAAATAAAACGTGTTTATTTATCCATCAAGCTAATATTATTTTGGATCACTTAACAAATCAAAAAAAATTAATAATATTTTTTTATGTGTGTTCTGAAAACACAATTACTGGATTTGGTCCACAGAGCGATAAATCCGTGTAAAAATAATTAAATTAAATTAAATTAAAAACGTCTCAATTATCCCTCTGTGAACGAAAACCGGTAATTGTGTTGTCAGAACATAAAAATATATTTTTTAAATATAACATAGTCTTTATTACAAAAATTAGGAAATAATAATTTTCGGGCTTTTTTTTTTTCAGTTTTTCAGTTTTCTACTGTATATGCTAAGTAATTCGCAAATACGTGATACATATACCCACATTAAAAAAAATATTGCGAAGTATTCCATTTTAAAAATGTAGAGATATGATTAACAGCAGCGAACAATATATAAACTATGTCATGGGTAGGACTTTAGATGTATGAAGCATAGTCCTTTCGAATATATGAAAAAATATGTATTAGAACATATATACAACTTACAAAATTTTCTACAGAACCTAAGCCACTTTATAAAGACTTACCATACATGATTTGAGAAATGTGTTTGTAATCAATTCACCAACATTTTAGAAAAATATCAAATTTTAGCCAACAACCAGTTTGGATTTAGAAAAAATCGGGGTACACAAGAAGCAATACAGGAAGTTATTGGTTATATTTCAGACAAACTTGACAATAATAAAAAATATATAGCAATAGCACTAGACATGACGAAAGCTTTTGACACAGTTTCACATGAAAAAATGCTTCACAAACTAAAACCGACTGGACTTTCGGAAGCAAGTTACAACTGGTTCAAAACTTACCTTACAGACAGAACACAATTTACACAACTTGACAAAACTAAAAGTGACGAACATTACATCCAATATGGAGTCCCTCAAGGAAGTACACTAGGACCTGTTTTATTCCTCCTACACATAAACGATTTATGCAAGCTAACAACGGGGGTGAAAGTAGTTACTTTTGCAGACGATACAATACTCCTGTTTCACGCTTCAACATGGGATCTTGTTTTCAAAGCAGCTGAACTGGGTTGCAACATAGTAAAACACCGGCTGGAAAATAATTTGCTAACAGTCAATCTCAAAAAAACTAAGTATTTGACATTCAGCATAGATAAAAGAGGGCAGCCATCTAGCGATTTAAAATTGACTATGCATGATTGCCAACACCAAAACTGTGGTTGCACCCCCTTGGAAAATGCAGATAGTGTGAAATACTTGGGAATCATAATAGACAGGCACCTAAACTGGAAACTTCACATTGAACTATTATCGGGAAAAATTCTAAAACTCATTTATCTATTTAAATCCATACGTAATATTTTTAATAAACAGCAACTCAAAACTATCTATTATGCTCTTGCCCAGTCATTTTTGAACTATGCGATTCCAAGTTGGGGAGGTACTTACAAAACCACATTAAAACCAGCTATAACGGCACAAAAAACCTTGCTCCGAGTCATTAATAAGAAACCATTTACATACCAATCAGACAGACTATTCAGAGAATTTAATGTACTGGACGTAAGACAGCTGTTCGTTAAGTCTACCCTCATCTTCTACATTAAAAACACAAACCACCTAACAGCAACCAGTAACTCGCATTCACATAATACTAGACAAGCATTACGAAACCTTGACGAAATACCAAAAACTAAGACAACACATGGACAGAAAAATTACTCATACATAGGGCCTAAAATATTTAACATATTTAAAACAGACTTCCCGGAAAACAGAATATACTCAATTAATAAAATAAAAGCTTTAGCAAACAACTGGCTTACCTCCAAAGGTAGAACAGCAACTGAAAATTTACTTACTGTAATTGCATAATAATGTCTTCAAATAAAAATATATACCTATATAAATAAATAAATAAATTAAGGAAAATAAAAAATAATCTTAAACAAAACTTTAACCCTTTTTACATTAAACAATTATTCTACACATATTTACACTTGGACTTATGACTCACTCAACTTTCACTAACATTCCACTTGATACTCTGTAGATACATAATAACTACCTTATGAAAATAAATACTACTGACGAACTCGAAAAAATATTATAATTGTGTTCTATAACGCCACTCTGGGACAGGCGTAGCCTAGTAGAGTGGCATAATCCACAAATTAAACAAAACAAAAAAAAATGTGAAATTTATCTTATTTTTTATTGTTAAATTAGTATTAAGTATCTTTATTTGTAAACAAGGATTTTTTTAAATAAATAAATAAAATAAATGATTCTTATATAAAATCTTCGTCTCTGTGAGATAAGTATCAGCCAATATGGCCACCTGTAATTGTTGCATGAATACGAGCCCTTTTAATATTTTTTTCTGTACATTTTTGCACTGCTACGGGAAAAAAAATAATTTATTTGACGAATTTCATGATACGTATCGTTTTCGGATATTGAATTGTTTTTGACATAATATATATTTTTTCGTTTAGCCAGGAGAACAATAACAGACTATTTAATTAAATCAAGTGAACAAGGTGTCCAATTGAAACCATTCAATTTTGATATGATGCGGCCTGGAAATGCATCGCGCAGAATTTGCATCACAGAATGAACTGTGCGCAATGTGCACAGTCCTATAGAAACCACAATTTTGTGGACTTGCGATGAATCACTAACATCGTACAGCATCAATGCATAGTGACGTATGGTGTATAATGCAGAGCTCTTCCAAGATTTTGGAAAATCTTGCACGATATATTGTGGATTTAGCAGGCACATGATTTAATATTTTTTTCTTGTGAAATTTTTGGTGTGACGGTATTTCACGTGTAATTTTCTCTTGTGTAAATTCATATTGGCACCATTTATACTTCCATAACTAATGGTTACTAAATAACCAGTAGGTATACACAGAAGAAGTATAAAAGCAAAGGCAGTAATATACCACTGAAGTGTTTTTGAGATAAATATAACTAAAACTACTCAATGAAATTTCTCTGGTATCCTATTGGAAATGTATTTTTAAAAAAATGCTTAATTTTCCTTCAATTTAAGTGTTTAAATAAAAATTTAACTTTTAAATATGGATATTGATGCGTTTGCTGCCAAATAATGAACATTGCTGGTATGATTGGAAGGGATAGAGCTAAAATTCCTCTTTCTAAATCTTTTACACGATGAAGCAATATCGGTATAGCTATTAAATTCACATTAATATAAAGTAAAAACTAATATTTATACAAAAATAGGCAATATTTATTATTAAATTTTATAAAATTTCTACAAAAAGTATCAGCGATAACATTATAACAGAATAAGAATAATAATTTTATAGACGGCTCAATCACGATCGGGGTCTGATATCGGCGGTTGCGGGTACAAGTCTGTTGGGGAGCGCGGATATTGTTCTGGAAATTGATTTTGCCTATTAAACTTCTGTCAAATGTTTATCTATTATTAAGGTATCAAAACAGTAATATATCACGTCACCGCACACCACAATACAACCAATACAAGTATAATTATTAAAATTATATATTAAATGTTTCAAAATATTACATTTAAGCTTCAGAGAAAAATGTTATATATTACATTATACATTCCTGGATTTTGGCGGTGTATTGGTAAATATGGATTAATTTTATATCCAAAATACTATCAAAATACAAGTATTTCTAATTTCCGGAATTTAGTATATTTTTATGAAATATATTAATTAAGAAAAAAACGAATTTTTACATTCAAACATTTTAATAATATTTTGTTAAATAAAGATGCGAACATGTGTCGCGTCAATTCTATTACTATTTTCAAACTAACTTACACGCTTGTGCTATGAAAATAAGCTTTACTTGCTGGTGTTCTGGAATGGGACTCGAATCACCGACCACCAGATCACTGGACGAGCGTCATGACCATTACTTCAATAAGTTACTCAATTATCATATTTGCAACGGACAGTGTCAGAGAGATTACATAATTCATAAAATTATTTTCAGGCAACGTAATGAACTCGCAAAGAAAAATGAAGAAGAAAATCCAGAAAAATATTTACCAATTGCATTAAACAGTCTTACGGTTATCTTATACGGTTATTTTAGGTACAGTGATTTGGAATTTGTGTCTGATTGTATCGATGATTGATTACTCAGATATAATTGTTGACTAGTACCGATGGTCACGCACCGAATCGCAAAAAAAAAAGTCCAATCATCGATGCAATCAGACACAAATCTCAAATAACGGTTAGTGTGTCATCGATTATAATACCATCACTACCAATTATATGTTATTTAGCGAAAACAATTTACACTGAAATCCAATCTAAATGATAATTATTTATCTTTAATATCTCGAAAATACTGATAAATTACCGAAATTAATTTCATATTAAATTTTCCCTATTTACCTATAACGTCATTTCTTTGAAATTTTGCATGCCCTAGCATTACATCTACAGCACAAAATATGATTTGACCTTATTTTGTTAAAATCATTGAAACTATTGGCAATGATTTATTTATTTTACTTGAGATAACACTCGCTTTACTGGGTTATTATGGTATCATCGCAGTTTGTTATATTATTCTTGGCAATACCACGTAGTACCTATTATTAAAAAACAGTTAGTAGAAATTTTCAATTAAAATATGTTATGTGAATATGTGCCTGTGTTTTGATTCTCTACATTTATTTCTAATGGTTTAAAATATTGCATATCCATTTTTATATTTTGTTTGTTTTTTGTATGTTTTTTGTTTGTTCATGAGAAACAACGGGCGTACGTCGGCATTATGTAAAATTTGGAGATTTTTTATGTTCCTGCCTCAGATAGGGATGCCTGGTACCAAGTCGTACATGTATCAAACAAAAATTCTTAAGTGATTGAGTGTTGGTAATAAGGAATGCATAAATAATGAGTAAATGTAAAGCAAAAATACTGCAATTAAGAAAAACTAGCTTTTGTAATTTGTAGGATATAAAAGCCAAGGTAGCAATATCAAAAAAAACATTTAATTCAGTCATCGAGGATTACTAATTTATATTGTATTGAATTTCAGATTTTACAGGAAAAATGGTCTATAAATTAATAGAAAACATATTTTGGTAGGGATAGATACATAAAAAATCTAGAATTCAATACATTTTAAATAAGTAATCCGTATTTAAAACATTTTTTTGGGCATTGCTGCCATTGCTTTACCCCACGTTTGATCATGTAGAATGGATGAACGAGGAGTGAATTAAAAATCCATTATCGCTATGTTTATACCAAACGCGTGCAGTCAATACATTTAATCATACATTTTTTGGTGAGTTATACAAATATTTATTAAAAAACAAAACGATAATTAATGTTGTCTGACAGACGATGATGTCTGTCTGAAGAAATCTGAAGAATAATGATGTTCGGCCTTTATGAACCGGACCAGACTTGCGCGCCTGCTACCTGAACGCATCCACAAATAAAGTCTTCCCCCCCCCCCCATCTCTTTTTCTTTCTCACCATATTGCACGCCCGATCTGGGAAGTTGTTCTTATCTATTACCATTACTTTTCTGTTTGACATATGCGTTACGCGTACGGATTCTCTGAGTCAACCGAGTCCTGATAAGAATAAATCAAGGCACCCGGCCACGCGTTGCTGTGGCTCAGTCTGGTATTTGGTATTTAGTATAGCATGTGTTGCTTTAACGTCCAACAGATGTTTTAACCTGTCACATGGGTGAAATCTATATAATATTAAGTATATAATAAAATATTGGGTGTATAATAACGTGCGCGTATTCGAATACAACGTTCTGTCATATGTTGATTTTGTGAGTGCAACCGACTACTTATTGATTTTGCGAGCACAAACAGACTCTAGCTGAATTTTTATATATATTAAATATATCAAAATTTCAATAATAAGCAATCAAAATAGCTCTATGGATATATTTAAAGCTCGAATACTATACTCATACAAATCTTTTATTTTGTCTTCATACTTATTGTATTAATTACTGTGTTTATCTTGCTAATACTCAATCATTTTTTATTTTCTTATATAGGTACTTATTACTTATTGCATTTATATTGTTTTATTGATTAATTTTTTGTAATTTAATAAAAATTCAATAAAAAACGGTTGGTAACAATACACAGTGAATACGTCATTTAGATCAGCTAAAAGTTTGAGTGAAAAGTGAAGAAATAGTGTTTTGGCTTGCACATGTAATAATACACTATTTAAAATACAAACGAAGGATTAACCTCCTCAATTAATTTATTTCTCTCTTTATACAGAATAAACAGTGAAATAAATAGAATAAACAATTTGGTTGACAGATAAGTTAACCATAGACATTGGTGAAATAGATTGGTGAATCGAATAAATAAGAAAGAAGTTTCCATTTCCTGTGGATTTTGATGACAGATAAATAAACCTTGAAAGATTTGGCAGATACGTGGTGCAACATTATAATTTAAAATATGTTTTACTTTACTTTGTAATACACACACAATATGAGCTATTAAATTACAACTATAGTTTCGAGAGGAGCAGTCCCTCTCATCATCAGGTATAGATAATAACTAACTTAAATACAAAATTTATCAGTCTAATTGGGTAGGTCAGGAGGGTCAGGGGGGCGCGCGGCAGGAAAGGGTATTTTTTTCGCCGAACAGCTCTAGGAGTGGTGAACTGGACTGAAATGTGATATTATTTATTAATGTGTTTCCAGAATTTAGTTCAATTAGAAACTGAAAGTTAGTTCAATTAGAACCAGGAAAACAAGAACAGGCGAAGAATATACAATATTCTTAAAGGTGGATTCACAAACAGATGGGACACTGCTAAAAATACATAAAATAAATGAAGATTGGGAAAAGGTACGAGTATTTGACGCATTTGGCATCAAACGCTGCTTCAAGTGCTACGGTTTCAACCACAAAGGAAATTAATGCAAAAAAATATATATGTCCCAAATGCACAGGAGACCACAGGAGTAAAAATTGTACAATTCTAAAAGGCCAAGAAAAATGGAATAACTGCATCAATACTGGAAGCAAGTTGAAGATAAATATTGAATCAAATCACCCGGCATGGAGCTATGAATGGCCAGTCTACAAAAAGAAAGTAGAAATGGAAAAGAAAAAATTTCAAAATTTTTTATAGATAAAAATAAAGGAGAAGGCACAATACTGTATGTTAACATACAAAGCTTATTAGCACATATAGAATAAATAGAAATATTGCTGCAACAAAAAACACTGCTTTGTAATGTTAAGTGAAACACATATAACTGAAGATATACAGAAAGGTGAAACAACATTTGAAGGATACAGAACAATAAGATGCGATTCAAGTAGCAGACATACTGGAGGAGTTATGATAATAATTAGAAATGGTTTTGTATACAAACAATTTCTAAATTCAACTATCGAAAAGAATTTTGGATACAATGCATTCGTGTTACCAAAGGATATATGAATGGTTTATACAGTGTATTTTATAGATCACCAAATTTAAGTGTAAGTCTCTTTTTAGATTATTTTGACGAATGGTGCAATAGTATCTTAAAAAAAGAAGATATAAATATGATAACAGAAAATTTTAATATCAACATAAATAAAGATACCACCTACGCTAAAATTTATTACAAGAAAATGGAATGAAACGAATGGTAAAAGAAGATACAAGAATTAGAGAAAATTCGGTTTTGTTATCACAAATGATTACGAGTTAGAGGTAAAAGTGTTAGAAAATCCCAAAATAACTGAAAACAACATGATAAAGAATCAGTTTTCAAAAATAGGTCAACAGATAAATTTAAAAAAGAGACTAAAATATTTTAAAAAATATAATAAAGAAGTATTTTAAAACAAATAGAAAAAAACGATTGGTCAGAAATAATAAATCTTCCGTTAGATCAGATTGTAGAGAAAATAGTACATAATATTAAAGATGCTATAGATTATATAACACCAGAAACAACTATAAAATATAAACAAGTAAATAAATGGTACTCTGAAGAACTAAAAAATAAATAAAAAGACAGAGACATGGCTTATGGAATAGATAAATTTACAGGAAGAAATTTAGATTGGAAAATATACAAAATAAAACGAAATGAGTACTGTGTCTGTATAAAAAGATGTAAAACCAAATATTATAAAAATGTGTCCAAATATTATAAAACCAAATATTATAAAAATGTGTCCAAATATTATAAAAAACCCAAAAATGTGTCGAAGTATCAAAAATATATTGAAAATGGATAAAACACAAGAAATTGATGAGTACATACAATTTCAAAACGATATAAAAGATGATGTGAATATTGCTAACAGCTTTAACCAATATTTTATAAAAAGTATTAACAAAATTCATCAATCGATACTACAAATAAATCAAAATCTCAATCTGGAACACATAAACATAATGAGTACATTCAGTTTAAAGAAATAAATGAAAACAAGCTTTTACAAACACTAAACCGCATGAAATCAAAAGTAAGTCCAGATGGAATAACCACAAATGTTATAACAGATTCACTGCCAATAACTGGAAATATAATACTGAATTTCATAAACAAAAGCCTGAAAAATGATCTCTTCCCAAAAACCTGGAAAACAACAACAATAATACCCATTCCAAAGTTCAAAATACAAAAAAATGTGACGAATTTAGACCAATTAATACACTACCTAAATATGAGCAAATATTAAAAGTGATAGTGAAAGAGCAGTTAACAAATTTCACTGAGAAAAAATATACTATGTGATCAGCAATCAGGATTCAGAAGTAAAAATCTTGTTAAATGTCACTAAATATTGTAATTGATGACTGGAAAGAACATATAAATGAAAATAAACATGTCGTTTATTTTCATCTATATGTTAGTATTTTTATATTTTAAAAGAGCATTCGAAACAATAGACCGAAATATAATTGTGAAAAAATTAGAAAAATATTGTATACAAGATAAAGCATTATTATGGTTTAGGAACTATTCGAGTGGCAGGTATTAAATAACTAAAGTAAATGATCACACGTCAGATCCAAAATAAAATGAGCTTGGTGGTCACAAGGGGTCCGTCTTGGGACCATTATTATTTATCATGCACATAAATGACATTAAATCAGTATTAAATAAATGTAAAATAAAATTATTTGCAGACGACGCTTTAATACACTGTAACGTAGCAACCTTTGTTCGTCACACCTCTTCGCGAAACCTCTGAAGAAATGAATTTATCGATCCCCGCACCAACGATCTGCACCAAAAATTGATTTCTAACCGCGTAGGTACCGCAAGCACTCTATGGAACAGAATAATGTCTTTGGTCTACTGCAGATAGGTTCACAGCGGTCGCGAACGGCGGGGACGAGATTACAAAATGGCGCATTCGGAATCTGACACTTCAGCATGCAAGATGTGAACTTTTTCTGTGAACCCTCGTGTTAATAGAGGGTTTTTCCACGGGAGCGCTTCGCGCCATGGCCAGGTGACGCAGCATGGAGTGAAAGGTGAATCCATTGCAACGCCTGGGGGGCAGCTGCAGAGGTGATGTTCCGGTAATCATCTGCATCGGCCGCCCAAAGCCTCGGGGTGGGGTTGTTCTCTGGACCCTTAAGGGAGCAATCCTCCTCAGATGCGAGGCCAGCAAAATAAAGACCACGACTTGCCTGGTATTCAAATTCTCTCTAATAATCAATTTCACATCACGCCTGGAGCGAGCTGCGTGTTATCTGACTCCGTAAATACAAGAACATGTGCATCAGGTCGAGCGGTTTTAGAAAAAAAGAACATTGCTAAGCACGTGCGGAAGCGGTGTTTGTGCCAGACTATTGTAGCTTCATTGTTTTAAATGTGATATAGAAATTTTGCCCAGATGTTCATTAATTTGCAGAATGTGAATACCACGCCCCGACACCTGCGCTGCGTCACCGCAAGTAGTATAAAAGTATTTAGTTCCACTGTCTTTTCCCTCCATGTATGACGCGGCCGCTAGCGCTGATGTCGAGGCGTGGTAAATTAAATTAAATCTTCGCCTCAATTTATTGTAAAGAAAAGGGTTTCAATGTGCAAAATTCCCAAAAACACTTCATAAAAAAAATTGTCACCTTCTGTGGCATTATTAAGTTCTGTTTAAAATTCATTTGAATAAATTCCCCTTCATCTAAATAATGTTTCGTTGTATTACCCTAGTCATTGAACTGTTGCAACTTAAAATAAGTTAAAGTGAGAGACAGCTGAAGTGCAGTGTACACGACACCGGAAGTACCCTGAGTTTAAATTGTGGAAGTAAGGTGAGTCCGATTCTTCTCCGACTGAGCGAAGCTGGTGGCGACGAGGAGTTCGGTTGGGAGCAACAGAACTTCACGTCGTAATACATAGAGGATAGTGACCTGGAAACAGCGATCTACATCATAAATAAAGAACTGGAAGAAATATCAAAATGGCTCCAATTCAACGAACTTAAATTAAATTTTTCAAAAACAAAATGTATGATAATTGGAAGCAAAGAAAGAACAACCAAATATAATGTGAAACTAGAAAATGAGATATTATAAATCGTAGACAGTATAAAATACCTAGGTGTAATTATAGATTCAAAACTAACATTTACAAAAAATACTGAATTTGTAGTGAAGAAAATCGCAAAAAAGTGTCCTTACTTGGAAGAATAAGAAGACATATAAATAAAAATACAAGTTTATTAATATACAATACTATGATTCTCCCGTATATAGATTATTGTTCCAGTATATTATTTATAAGCAACGAAGGAATGCTAAAGAAACTACAAATAGTACAAAACAGAGCGATGCGCATAATACTGAAGTATAATACAATACCACAAAACTACAACTTAAGCAACATCTAACAAAAATCCAACAAATAAACTTCGAAGAACTTAAAATTGATCTAATTACAGAAAGCTGAATAGACGTATTAAAAGAAAAACAAACGGATGTAGCTTTATCTAGATTCTTAAACACTCTTAATAAACATATTGAAAAAAATACTACCTCTTATGTTAGAAAAATAAATAAATGTATAAAACCCTGGATAACATCGAATATAATAAAATGCACTCACAAACGTGACCAACTTCATCAGCAAGTAAATAAACATCCATTCAACCATTCACTATATCAGTATTATAAAAGATACCGCAATATATGTAACAACATAATAAAAAAAAGGAAAGAACAACACTACAAACAAAAAATCGAACAAAACAATAATACTAAAAACATATGGAATGTCGTAAAAGAATTAAATGGTATTGAAACACATAAAAAAAGTAACATTAATACTTTGGTACACAACAACACTACCATCACTGATAAGAAAGAAATAGCAGATAAACTAAACCTTCACTTCTCCACAATTGGTGAAACACTAGCGCGTAAAGTATTAAATAAATACAAACAGCAGTCACACTATAATAATATAAAAACTAACGGACCCCATCTCCCCAAATTTGAGATCTCCCCTATCTGTTACAAAGATGTGGAAAAAATAGTAGATGACCTGAACATAGACTGCTCTCCAGGCCCGGACGGAATATCCGCTAGAGTAATTAAATCGTTCAAAGAAATATTACTAAAACCTATAGTTCATATATTTAATTTAAGCATCACTAAAGGTATTTTCCCGTCCCAACTAAAAACGGCTAAAATCACACCCATACATAAAGCTGGTAATAAAGACGATCCAAATAACTACCGACCTATATCCATCCTAAATTTACTATCTAAGCGGCTAGAGAAATGTATTTGTAATCATATCACCAACTTTTTAGAAAAATATCAAATTTTAGCCAACAACCAGTATGGATTTAGAAAAAATCGGGGTACACAAGAAGCAATACAGGAAGTTATTGGTTATATTTCAGACAATAATAAAAAATGCATAGCAATAGCACTAGACTTGACGAAAGCTTTTGACACAGTTTCATATGAAAAAATGCTTCACAAACTAAAACAGACTGGACTTTCGGAAGCAAGTTACAACTGGTTCAAAACTTACCTTACAGACAGAACACAATTTACACAACTTGACAAAACTAAAAGTGACGAACATTACATCAAATACGAAGTCCCTCAAGGAAGTACACTAGGACCTGTTTTATTCCTCCTATACATAAACGATTTATGAAAGCTAACAACGGGGGGGAAAGTAGTTACTTTTGCAGACGATACAATACTCCTGTTTCACGCTTCAACATGGGATCTTGTTTTTAAAGCAGCTGAACTGGGTTGCAACATAGTAAAACACTGGCTGGAAAATAATTTGCTAACAGTCAATCTCAAAAAAACTAAGTATTTGACATTCAGCATAGATAAAAGAGGGCAGCCATCTAGCGATTTAAAATTGACTATGCATGATTGCCAACACCAAAACTGTGATTGCACCCCCTTGGAAAATGCAGATAGTGTGAAATACTTGGGAATCATAATAGACAGGCACCTAAACTGGAAACTTCACATTGAACTATTATCGGGAAAACTTTTAAAACTCATTTATCTTTTTAAATCCATACGTAATATTTTTAATAAACAGCAACTCAAAACTATCTATTATGCTCTTGCCCAGTCATTTTTGAACTATGCGATTCCAAGTTGGGGAGGTACTTACAAAACCACATTAAAACCAGCTATAACGGCACAAAAAACCTTGCTCCGAGTCATTAATAAGAAACCATTTACATACCAATCAGACAGACTATTCAGAGAATTTAATGTACTGGACGTTAGACAGCTGTTCGTTAAGTCTACCCTCATCTTCTACATCAAAAACACAAACCACCTAACAGCAACCAGTAACTCGCATTCACATAATACTAGACAAGCATTACGAAACCTTGACGAAATACCAAAAACTAAGATAACACATGGACAGAAAAATTACTCATACATAGGGCCTAAAATATTTAACATATTTAAAACAGACTTCCCGGAAATCAGAATATACTCAATTAATAAAATAAAAGCTTTAGCAAACAACTGGCTTACCTCCAAAGGTAGAACAGCAACTGAAAATTTACTTACTGTAATTGCATAATAATTTCTTCAAATAAAAATATATACCTATATAAATTAATTAATTAATTAAGGAAAATAAAAAATAATCTAAAACAAAACTTTAAACCTTTTTACATTAAACAATTATTCTACACATATTTACACTTGGACTTATGACTCACTCAACTTTCACTAACATTCCACTTGATACTTTGTAGATACATAATAACTACCTTATGAAAATAAATACTACTGCCGAATTCGAAAAAATATTATAATTGTGTTCTATAACGCCACTCTGGGACAGGCGTAGCCTAGTAGAGTGGCATAATCCACAAATTAAACAAAACAAAAAAAATGTGTAATTTATCTTATGTTTTATTGTTAAATTAGTATTAAGTACCTTTATTTGTAAACAAAGATTTTTTTAAATAAATAAATAAAAATAAATAAATAATAGGAGAACTAAAATATTAAAAATGTTGAATGCCCTAGGTCTGGAAACTGTAAATCAAAGAATAATATATAATGTGATGGTGCAAATATTTAAAATTAAACAGGGATTAGTACCCAAATACTTTGATGACAGGATGAAGCTGAATAAGGATTTTCATTCCTATAATACAAGAGGAAGCGACAACATAAGACTACCAAAGAAAAACACCTCACAAAATTGTATTTTAATATTTTTATTTATTAATTAACGCCTTATAGGGTTTTTACAATAGATAGGTAAGTGTACATAATCAGAATATATAGATAGTTTAAAGAGAAAAAACAAAAAAATGACATAAAGAGAAAAGAAAATACTTAAAATATAGATACAAATATATAAAGATAAATAAAATATGAAGTAAAAAGCAAGTATGTATATAAAAAGCAGAAGCGTAAGAAAAACATAATATAATGGAAATTTAAAAACAAAAAAAGTATTAATGTAGAGTGAAAGGATATAGCACAAGCATTGAAAGTAATAATATAATAAAAAATATACATACAAATACAAATCAATTATTTAAGTCCAATTCGACAAATACTAGTAATCTTTCAATAAACCTTTTAATATATGTTTGAATAATATACAGTTATTGGCAAAGACGTCCAGTTGCTCGTATCTGTTTGCTAGTCGAGGAAGCCTTTGCAGTGGGTAATTAAAGATATAGTTAGTGGCTGCAGTTTCCACGGCAAAACTTGCATGACTTGCATATTATGCGAGATGGAATACGCAAGCAGATACGTTCTAGTAGTTGAGGACAGTCGATAATACAATTTATTAGTTTGTATAAAAAGAGAAAATCCGTCACTATTCTTCTAGTCTTTAGTTTATAAAGACTGCTAACAGATCTAAGAATATTGTAATCGATTTTACTTGAAGGTATATTAAGTTTATAATTGATAAATCTAAGAAACTTATTTTGGACTTTCTCTTTATTACTGAACTGTATAATGAGGGCTCTATACTACTGTATTAAATTTTAGTATTGGTCGAATCAGAGTCTTAAATAATAAAATGAAAGTTTCAATTTTCTTGAAATCTTTGCTTAACCTAAGTAAGAAACCTAAAGTTCTTAATCCTCTCAACTGTTGAATTGATATGGGGGACTAAAGAAAACTTATTGTCAACAATTTGATGTATAAAAGTATGATGTATGAAGGTATAAAAATCTTCGATAGCCTACCATAGGAAATTCAAAACATGGAGAATATAAGAAGGTTTAAACTGAAGTGAAAAAATTTTATTATAAAAACTTTTAAATGATTAGATGAAATGAAATATGTCTAAGTGAAATCATATATTAGCCCACACAACATCATGTGTGGAACTAAATTATTAAGATAAATAAAATAAAATAAAATAAATAATTTTCTGCTTATCTATTAGAGAGCTATGCTAATTGAATATTTCATATTATGATAAAGTCCAATTCAGGGCGTCTATCATTAATAAATAAATAAATAAAGGTGATATGAATATAAAGACAATAATAAAGAATATTTGTTAAAAATTCTCATTAATGCAACTTATTTAAAAGTATTGACTGAACACCGCTATTTGATACTAACAAAGGTTTACTGTCCAAATAGACTTCATAGACAGTTGTTAATACGTAACGATTCAGATATGTATTTTTGCTACGAGTATTGATTGGTACATGTCTGTACGTTCTGTGCGTTTAGTACTAATGATTAAATCGAAATATATAACATTTGTGTGACACGGTGCGGTAATAACCCTTGCATGTACGTTGGGAGAGCACTGATCAACCCTAACACAACTGACGCTGGCTAAATTGAACCTCAACCCTTAGTGGTCAGGCGGTAATTTTAATCACACAAACGTATTCACATTAACACATTCAGAAGGCATTTAAGGCCGGCGTCGCACTACGATCCGTTGATCGTCTTTTCGATCGCGGAACGCCGCTAGATTTCTTTCCAAACAATATGCGCTTATCAAATATACTACGCGAAGCAAATGGACCGGTTGATGCATCTGCTTTGCGGATTTGATGTGACGGAAAAGACGCGGCGGAAGATATGTACAGTGTGGCGTCGCCGCCGCGCCGGCCTAAAGATTTTATAATTTACACAACGCTTAAATTAAGCAATAATCTTATTATATTATGTTTATCAAGCTTTACCACCCGGCTTCGCCCTAAATTTAGATTTTTGTACACCTAAGTTTATTTATTTCATATTTTTTTATATTTCACTGAAAAATATTGGAAAAAAATATACTTCTACGAAAAAAAATAGCCAATATAAAGCAGCAATCTTTTTTCGAAATGTTTGTGTAGATGGAAATTTTAAAATATGAAACAAGCAACGTAGCGGCGCAGCGTGTCATATTATTTGACAGATTAATGAAAAATTTTAAAAATATATAGGTAATTGAACATGAAATCACATTGACGGCAAAATTAAAATTAGAATAAGCTGCGTAGAATTTCATGTCGCTAAAATGCACATAAACGCAAGACAAATAGAAACTCCTCATTGATAGGTCAGTGAAAATAAATCATTCGGGCTTATAAAAATTCAGTTATGCGTTTTCAAAATTGTCAATTACCTCATTAAGAAGGCGTTATATTTAAATTGTAACAAAATTATTTACTTATTCTTCAAACACAGCAAAATTATTTTGTGGTGAAATTATAATTATAATATATACAAATAAAATTTGTTTACATAACTTGTTTTCAATAAAAAAAGTGGTTTAAACAAAGTTTATTTCTATAGATAATAAAATTATTTACCAGTATGGTGGTAAATGATAGCTACTGGCCATGAATCTGCGTATAGATTTATCACTTTATGGAGTTTGTGGGAGAGAAATGATTTAAAAAATCTAACCCATAAAAACTAAGTTTTTATTTTACTCCCTTTCTTTGTAAATTAAGTTTACCATCATGTAATTAAATAATTGATTGACTGAAAATGAAACATCTCCATTTGAATTTTCTTTTCGTTTTATTTCTTCTTACATTCCTTTTGGCGAATAAAATTCTTAACAGTTAAAGACAAATTAAAACATATATAACATAACACTAAACTTACAGGAATTTAATATATTTCTAAAATGTCAGATGTTTTGAGCTTTAAGAAGACACCTTATGCTTTGAAGATTAAATTCTAAAAACATTTGTCAGTCACTTTAATCAAGATTTTGATAGATTCAATTATCAGCAATATCGTACTTTATGAATTTTCTGCATTAAATAATTAAAAATAGTCAGAATCACATTTGAGTAATGTAGAATTATTCAAAACTAAGCGGAAATCTAAAAGAAATAAATTATTATTTGGTTTCTTCCCGAAAAACGTGAGATATTCCGTGACGTCATCAGGCCGCTGTTGGTAGTGATGATTCCAATTTGAAAAAAAACATTAAAATTTCTTAAAATCCCAAATTATACTATAATTAGCTGGTTGGCCCGGCTTCGCTCGGGATCATAATTCGGTAAGTATAAAATTGTGTTGACGTCTCTTTTTTGATGGTTTCGGCACCTGTGATTGGATTGCCTTGCTGGACCGCCTTCGATTTGCCAAAATAACAACAGTTATTTTGGCACACTATCATAACACTCTAGAGAGAACTTTACAAAACTTTCTAGAGCATTCCAAAATCTTATAGAACTTTCTGGAATCGTCTAGAACTTTCCCTTTCCAGAACCTTCTAAAGCATTATAATTCTTTCTGGAACCTGTAGACCCACTGACGCACACCCCCACTCAGTTTGGAACCTTATAGATCTTTCTGATAACTATAAAACTTTCTCTTTCCAGAACTTTCTAGAGTATTCTCGAACCCTCTAGAGCTTTCCGGAATCTTTTAAACTCGCTGACACACTCTGCAACTCATTTTGGAACCTTATAGAACTTTCTGAAACTTCCTCCATCCAGAACATTCTAGAGCATTTTGGAACCTTCTCTTAATCTTCTGGAACCTTCTAGACTCACCAATGCACTCAGCCACTTTGGCTTGGAACCTTATAGAATCTTTTTAAACTTTCTCCTTCCAGAACCTTCAAAAGCACTCGAGAACCTTAATGAACGTTATGAAACCTTTTAGACCTTTTAAACCGATACACTCCGCCAATCAGTTTAGAACCTTACGGAACTTTTAGGATTCTTCTAAAAAGTTTTCCTTCCAGAAATTTTTAGGGCTTTACCGAACGTTCTGTAATCTTCTAGACTCGCAGACACACTCCGCCACACTGTTTGCAACGTTAGAGAACTTTCGGGAATCAGAGTTCTCCGTTCAGAATATTCGAGAACTTTATTGAATATTTTAGAACCTTCTAGACTCGCCGACACACTCCGCCACTCAGTTTGAAACCTTTTAGAACCTTCTTGATTTTTCTCTTTCCAGAGCCTTCTAAAGCATTTGAGACCCTTCCTGAACGCTCTGGAATCTTCTAGCCTCACAGCCACACTTCACCACACTGTTTGGAACGTAAGAGAACATTCTTTAGAAGAATAAAGAATCTTCTACAACGTTCTCCTTCCAGAAAATTATAGAACTTTATCGAACATTCTGGAACTTTCTACAGTAACCGATATACTTCGCCACTTTATTTGGGCCATCTGAAACCTTCTGAACACACCCACGTACTCCGCTACTCAGTTTGGAACCTTATAGAACCTTTAGTAATCTTCTAGAACGTTCTCTTTCCAGAATTTTCTAGAGCTTTATCAAACATTCTGGAACCTTCTAGACTCACAAACACACTCCGCCATACTGTTTGAAACATTAGAGAACTTTGGTGAATCTTCTAGAACGTTATCCATCTAGAACATTCATGAACTTTATCGAATGATCTGGAACCTTATAGAGTCACAGAAACACTCCGCCATCAGAATTATCTAGACCTTTATCGAACTTTCAGGGACCTTCTCGATTCACCTCTTAGTTTGGAACCTTATAGAATTTTCGGGAATCTTCTAGAGCACTCCCTTTCAAGAACTTTCTAGAGTTTTACTGGACATTCTGAAACGTTCTTGACT
This sequence comes from Agrypnia vestita, assembly GCA_016648135.1. NCBI lineage: Eukaryota > Metazoa > Arthropoda > Insecta > Trichoptera > Phryganeidae > Agrypnia > Agrypnia vestita. The sequence goes on from JADDOH010004304.1 coordinate 20,981, forward strand.
CACCGGCACACTTCACCACTTAGTTTGGAACCATACGGAACTTTCGGGATTTTTCTAGAACGTTCTCTTTCCAGAACTTTCTAGAGCAGATTTTTCTGGAACTTTTTAGACTTACCGACACAATCGGCAAACCAATTCTGAAACAATCTGAAGCATTTGCGGCCTTCTCGTAACAAAAAATGTGCTAGAATGCACATTTTCGTCACCCACTCCCACCCACGGTTAGCCACCCCCACCAAACTCGCACATTTTCAATGTGATACCAAGGACTATCTATCACCATAACCATCAGGGAGTGGTAGTATTTGGTTGTGAAGAAAACTTGGCGGGCAGGGAAACACGGGTTTCTTTTAATATATATATATATTGATTATTAATTTTTTAAAACGAAAATTTGTGTTGTTTGTCATTTTTATCGTCGCCACGAGTCTTCTTGCAAAGCTTCAGCTTGATTAGATCACGGGAAAAGAAAGCAAGATCAGACACACAAGCAAGCAAGCAGACCCTACGAGTTAGAAGAAAGGGAGTAAAGAGCAGGAAAATATCATACTTACACTTCTCTCACTGTTTATTCACACTACTATTTAATATTTCTATGTTCTATTCTACTAGTTTTATTATTAAACTAATTGAGTTCACTTCAAAATTTCAGATACAATACTTATAGTCAAGAGAATAACAATGGTTGAGAGCAAACAGTGGTTGACTAGACTATGGCTAGCGATAGAATGGTAGGTTTGCCTTAGCCGCGGCCCGGGCTGCTAGCCGTGCTTCTTCTCCGATGTTGCCAAGACCCGACGTTCAGCACAATTATATCTCTCTCTCATCTCTTAATTTTTTAATCTACCTTCGACTTAATAAAAAAACACATAAACTTATTTTTGAAAATATCGTTTCTACAAAGAAAAAGACAACAAAGTAATATATTGTAGAAACAAACCCGTTGAAGCATCCAAGCACCGATACATTTCCATCTAACAAAGTAGCTTTCAAAAGTTTTCTCAAATGCATTCCTTACAAATTTACATTTTATGATACCAAACTCTATTGACATAATCCTTGTATGATCTTCGTACTGTACACAGGTGGTTCTGCCTCAGCTAAGAGCCCCCTTACCGTTTTCTACCCTCTCATTGGGGATGCAGGGTGTAATGTTTGCGCTTTTAACGCCATAACTTGAGATATTCGAGGAGTTATTGGATCCGCATACTTTCTACATACACCCCCCTGAGATCAGCCATCGCCATATGCTCCAGTTCAACTCGGAATTTATGAAATGAATGACTGCCTTTGCTTTGATAAAATATGTATGCGGGATCAGGAAAATACTAACCAGATTTCTTCCAAGAGAATGGACGAATTGTATTTAACGTGAATTGCAATATGAACGGTGGTACAAGTATAAATTTTAATAAATAAGTTGGGACTCTAATAGATTATCATTTTTGAAGATTTATTTCAGGTAAACGGGTAGGTACAAAGCAAAGAATTTATAATGCAACTAAACATATCCAGAAAAAAAATTTTCTTCGACAATGTTTTCTCAGAAATTTATATTTATTTATTCAACAAATACACAATACGAGTACAATTAATTAAATGCTGTATTCTCCACAAGGCTTTTGGTCTGTGCTAGAGAACCTCGTGTGCAAACATCATCGGTTTAAGAAATAAGTATATGAAATGAGTTTACAGCAAGGGTACAATTAAAAAGGTACAAGAGTCTTAATCAATTCGCATTAGATATAATCGAAGTTTTACGCACATTCTACATGGATGTGGAATATTCCGGAAACAAATAAATAGTGCGAGTGTTTTAATTGTTTATTGTGACACTTCAGCGATCCCGTAGAAATCAGTGGCGATCCAGTGTGCGACAGGCGACAATAAATTAAGAGACTACTTAACAGGTGTTTGGAAATAAGTGCGACCACAGAGTGCAAATATCCAGGGAAGGTAAACAAAAAGTTCCGCAGATGAGGGATTAAGTGCAAAATATTGTGAATTTAAGAATAGTACTCCGATTCAATTCGTATTCAGTGATTCAATTAAATTAATAAATCGATAATCAATTTCCAGTGTTTCGTTTGCCTCCCACACTATGACAATATTAAAATACGATAATTAGTTATATTGAAATTAAAAAAAAAAACTAACCCGTAAAAATCAAGATTTTACAATACTCCCTTTCTCGTTTTAGGGTTTTGTGTCTACCAGATGCGTCGGAATCTCCATACAACTTACTGAGTTGTATGAAAAAAACATTAAAAATTTGAAAAATCCTAAATTATACTATAATTATTATTTTTTTTAAAGAAAATTTCATAGATCTTCTTGATCGTCGCCACGAGTCTACTTGAAAAGTTTCAGCTCGATTGGATCACTGGAAAAGGGTTAAAAATCGATCCAAAGTTTTTTCGTCAAGCAAGCAGACGCCACGAGTTAAAAGAAAGGAAATAAAAACAAAAAAAGTATAATAAATTAATGCAATAATAATAATAGAAAACAATAATTAAAAAACTGCATGCAAAAAAAATATATGTAACCAAAAACTCAAAACATATTATGTACGAAACCTAATATGAAAAAAATGTTATTTTCTTATCCAGAGTAATAGTAAAAATTTGATACCATTTAAGGCACAATTTCAGTAACAAATTTTATTCTTTGCAACGATACATCAAATACATAAATACTTACACACTTAGAAGAAAGCAAACAGAAAAAACTCTTTGGTTTTTCTACAGGTAACAAGTACGCCTTAAATCTTTCATTATATGCCCGAATCATTTATATGTTACACTTTATTTTGATAATACGCCTAAGTATTAGCACCAAGATGCCAATTGGAAGTGCCCTGATAAAGGATTGCAAACCAATGCTAACTTAATTAACAGTGTTAATTTAATTCTCATTCACCATCGTCGGGATAGCAAACACCAAAATAACAATTTTGTTATTGTCATAATACGGCCGAATGTTTGTTGCAATATTATTTTAAGTGCTAATGTATTGTAACCAAATTATAGTTATGATGATAAATACAATGAATTAGGTACGTACTTTTACCTAGAAAAAAAAATTATATGGTTGTTTTATGGAAACATGAGGTAGTTTTATACAAATATATTTTACTGAACACATATATTTATAAATAAAATAAAATTGTGTGAATTATTTTTTCATTACTATAATTTTATTATAATTTGTTTACAATACATTTTATACTTCTCATTTACAACTTTGTAACGAACACGGTGTGACATATGAAACAATACTGAATAAAATAAACTTGGTGGATAAAATAAACAATAATTGAGAATAATGCGACGCCATTTTCAAACTTAACCCAAATGCATGTCTACCTACATTTACAGAATTATATTCTGATTTAATACGACAAAACAACAAAATACGAATAAACATAGGTTCAGCACATTTTGATAAACATAATCCCATAAAATCGTACAAATTATTTAAAGATCACGTTAAGGCATAGGTACTAAGGTTCTGAGAGAAATGCTGTGATAATCTTACTAGACTAAATATGAACAAGAAATTAAGCTTATTGGCACCATGAAAAAATACTCAATCAATCACATCACAAAAAAAATTAAAAATATATAATCTCAAGCTTTTTTACTCTTTACGTTAGATTTACTTATATGTTTTTTTCATTTTACGTCTAGCATTTGGACTATTATGCGGCGCTTAGACAAGACTCCAGCGCGCTTGGAAATTGCTTCGCTGTGAATATTTGAACTTAAGTCCAAAAGGTCTCGATGGATGTCATAAGATTACCATCAAAATTGACATACCTCGTAAAAAAATCCATTTATACTCGACAATATTTTGCACATAAGCCTAACATCTAATTTACTTTTACTTCGTGACCTTTTACTTTTCTTTGAAACTAAACCGTTGAAGTCCAGTATTACTGGTGAAATGGAAAAAACACTTAGTAAAAATGTGCTTTTAGTTACACACCGAAATAATTGTGGTAAAACTGTTTTTGGTTCACTTTAGTAAGGTGGCATTTTTTACGTGTGAGTGAAGGTGCTCTTTGATGTATTCTAGTCACGCCGTTACCATAAGGATTATAGCGAGGGAATAACTCGTGGTCATTGCTGAACCAGCTTACTTTGTTTAGCTTATCCTCGCTTGTTTGGGGAGAATCTTTTGCGTCATATGTTTTGATCTGACGACATTAGGAAAATGTTATCATTCTTGCACACTAAAAACAAAACTAGCCATAAAACGCTTTGACCTTGATCATTGCGACGAAAAATAATACATACTTTAAGAGGCCCCAGTACACGATTTTCGTATTTGCTCTCGATTTGCTTAATTTAACGTAAACTTATTAAATCATTTTGCAAAACCCATAGCTAAATAGGCTTTTAATCAATTTTATTATGATAGATCCATTTAATCTTGAAGCATTTCCTTAAAAAACATGAACAAATATATTGTTATAACATCAAAAAAATTATAACCCCGAAAAACCATTTTAGTTTTCCAGCAATAAAGTTATCTTTGGTACACTTAATCTCTATATTTTCAAATAAGGATCATATATTTTATTTACAAATTGATTGTATAAAGTTTGAAAAAGAAGTGGTGCTATTTAGACATTAATATTTTTCTTCAAGTTGTTAAATATATCGTTTTAAAAAATACAAAAATTAAACGTTCTGTTTCATACTTAAACAGTATATGATGATTAAAAAAAACAATAATAAGAAGAAACTTTTTATGCAGTCTTTTATGTTTTGGAGGTATATATGAAATTAGGGATAGTTTTCTTTATCAACACGTTGGTGTTCTTGTTTCACACTGCTTACAATATTCCTGGCTTCCAGGTTGGAAATAGCTAAGCAGGAGTTACCTGAGGTTGTTCGGCTGACGTATTGTTTATTTATCGATGGACCAATGAAGTTGTGCGTAACCATTCACCGAAGAAAATAATTAAAACCTTCGATTCCTCCATCATTATGCTTTCAACCCTTCCCTTGTTTATATTATATTTATTTTTTTATTTTTTTTATTATTCATTTACTCAACTTATTCAATGTTTTACTTAAAATACATTCGTAAGATTTAAATGTACTATGCTTGTATCACTAGAAAGCTCTGTGTTGGGACAGGCAAAGTGTACAATTGTAACTCACTGAGATTAAAGTTCATTTTATACAAATATGTTCAAAAAAAGATTGAATAATCGTCCACACTCTGCCACAAATAAACATAATTCACAAAACACATATCACGATTGCCCTAAAATAATATATTACCTGGCTTCAAATTTAAGTTGACAACTTTGTTTGGGTAAGTTTTCCAGTAAATGGCCCTCCTATCTTTCTTATCCTAATTGTATTAATTGTTTTTCCTTTTTTTGGATTCTTCAATTTTGATAGATTTTCGAATATTGTATTATATAATTTTGGGCCATCTGACAATTCATTCTGTCATTTATTTATTACAAAAAAAAAAATTAATGATTAAAAATTAATGCACATATTGCGAACATATTGGTATAATATTCTAAGCTAATTAGATGAATCAATTAAACAGATTTGATGTAAAATCTATACATCAAAAAATATTTCCTTACCACTGGTATCCAAAACCGAAACATTTTCTTTTCGCGAAGAGCGATACCATGTTCGCCACGGCATTACTCAAGATTTTTGTTATTAATTATAATACAAATTTTATAGCTATTTAATAATTTGACGAAATCAGTAACTCTGTTCCCGGAAAGGAAAAGATCCGTGTTCATATCTCGCTGATAATTAATTTTCTTTTTATTTTTAATTAATTTAATCATTTTTAATAACTTATCAGAAATTTTTAAAATAACACTTTTATAATGTTATTATTTTGAAACATCATTTTTTTCTAATAATATATCTAATGAGAAAAATGCTTCAGGTAATTCTATTACATTCTAGATAGTTATTTGTTTCATTCCGAAATTCATTACATAGGTTTCCCTTATATAATGGAGATAACACATTATTCATGACGTTTATTCAACGAGTAAAAAAAGCATGCACTTGTAATAAATAAAATTAATTGTACTATACTCACATCATCAGCTGGCGATACAACGCCTATATATATTGATTCAATGATTGGATTATCAGATTACATTAGTCTTTTCTATGTGCACTCGAATTTCAGTTCTAACAACGGTTACTAATGCTGTCTCGGTGACGATCATTAATAATAAATTCCACCTGCTATTTTAAAAATATTCATATCGGTTACGAATATAAAAAAATATTGATAGAAAATAAAAATCACACATCTTTTGTATATAAAATGATCCAATACCTGTCAAGATATGGTACATTTGTGTCTGAGTCAAATTTATTTTGATATTCTTTTATTTTCGTCAGCTGTATTTTTACCTTATATTGTGGTGTCTATTATTAGAAACATATAAATAAATAAGGATGTCTGATACATATTTGATTTCACAAGGTTTGAAATACCTCGAAAAGTGTCATATTTCCAGAATTTTTGTGCTTGGTTCCATGGGATAGACGAATTAAATATTAATACCATTATCTAAATATAAAAATAATAAATAAGAATTTTTGGCATATCTCTTCATGAATATCGTGTATCTCTCTCTTAGTCGGTGAGCTCATTATTGAGCATCGCGATCCTTTACACATCTTTCCTTCACTCTATGCTATCCTGGGCCTTGTTTAAAGCGACTCTGTCTCTTCATTTTGTTAGACATCGACCCCTCGCCATCTTTCATTGTACATTCCCAATGATCACGATTTAAATTTTTATTAAATACATAATCACTAGACAAAAACTTAACTGAAACACTGCTTCATAATTCGCACTAATCCTCACTCGAGAATATTCCACTTGTTCGTGAAACGCTTTATGCACGTCGTTTCATATGCCTGTTTCATATTCACTGCCTCTGCTATGGCAGAAGCAGAAGCAGTGTATGCACTACATATCTGACATCCGCTGAAAATACGACACACGCTGACACGAGAGGATTCTTCTGGATGGGCGGAAATTATTTCTAATCCAACCTAAACCCGCCAAAAATTTATTAAATCTTATTTAATCTGCAAAAAAAATAGTCAAATTAGATACTGATTACGAAAAATATGGTCAACTTAATAGTATAATAGTCGCCATTAATACTATGTTGGCAGTAAAAGATAAAGATATCATTTAGTTTCATTATCATTATCATTATCAAATAGTTTCGTTCTAAAATAAACAGTGCGCATTATTGTTTGTTAATATAATTTTTAAAATCAAATTTTTTATCATACTGCAATTCAATTTCATTGCCGCAGTATGGCGTTAATTTCATTAATTATTATCATAAGTGGATTAATATTCCCTTTAATCTTTAGGTTAATAATGTTTTTTTATATATCACAATTACAGAAAAAAAGTGCAATATAGAAAAATTATTTTAAAACAACAAAGGAGAGAATGAATAGAAAGATTTTAAGTTAAAAGTCACTTATGGATAAAAATAGCGTTTAAAAACGAACCTTATTATAAGAATATTAAAGAAATTATAATTTTATAATTTTTATGGAAAAAATTAAAAAGAAAATTCTAACTAATAATTTCAAGCAGTCGTTTTCTGTAATTCATAAATATTGGTTGCTTTTTTATCATCAATATTTTGTATACGTGTCAAAGCTTTATATTTTGGAGAGAAAATATCCTTTAACATTATTCTGTGTGAATATATATAATTTTCTGGACTATTTAGTTCCATATTTATTTATATCGGATTTTGGTGTAATGAATAATTAATTTCCGAAAATCATAATTAAAGGTTTATTTATCAATCTGGATCAAAATAGGTAGACACGAATTTCCAAAATGGGGAGAATGGGGACTACTCACCACAACTGCGCATCAGTGCACAATTCTCATTAAAGCGAATTGATTGTCATTTGAAGCGGAAAATGATTTTATTGATTCCCATAGTACAATATGTTCGACATTCTGAACTTGCAAACACCAAATTGACTCTTTAAAAGTACAGGATAATGTAAAAGATATTATATTATTGTAGCGAGACTGTGAACCTACTATTGCTGATAACAAGGATGTCAGTCAACCGTGACCGCGGACTATTACGCACATAATCCAGGATCTGACTTGGATTGTGCGCGTAATTCGTGACTGCATTATCTCTCTAGAGAATTTATATGATGTTCCACAGCTTAGTAAAATACTACTTAGAATTATTTAGAACTTTCCACAGGCTTCTAGTTACCTCTAGAAAAAACCTTTCGATGGAATTTTGATATAAAAGAAGCTCTGTGACGCGGGCTTAAGCAATAATTAAGACATCCCGTGGCGTAAAACAGTGTGATCAGTTATTCGTGATATTACAAAACGCGATATTAGTAACCACAAACATACTGTGACTACCAATGAAACCAGCACAAGTGAAAGAATAAACCGGGGCGAGTAGTTTCTACGAGCGAACATCGTCCGGAATTTATAAGAAGTGATCTGAGCGATAGAAACAGTGTTATTTCGTGCAAATTAAGGAATAGTCCAACAATAATTCGGACGACATTTAACATCAGTAAAATTACGAACGGTACTACAATTTAACTCGTGTTCAGTGATTTTCTTTGGTAATAAATTAAACTAAATTAATTTCCAGTTTTTCACAATATTATATATATTATTTGTTTGATTTACAATTGAGTACCGATTTATTAAGGGGTTTTATTATTTCTTCTGAAAAATCGATTCTCTTTACGGTATTTACTTATTTAATCTACAGCAGGTAGTTGGATTACAAAATAGTACATGTATTTTCTAAACACCGCCATTTAAAGCATTTAATGACGATATTTCTTCTTGTCTTATTCTTAATATGCCTAAATTTCTCTGCTTACTGATTATGTCACTTTTTCTCTTGTTTAAATTTTTTTATTCTTTCTTGTTGTATTATTCTTAACATGTCAAAGCTTTTCTGCTAAAAATTAAGTTTATTTTTCTTTTGTTTAAATTCTTTATTCTTTCTTGTTGTATTATTCTCAACATGCCTACATTTTTTTGCTTACTAAATAAGTCTCTTTTTCTCTTGTTTAATTTTTTTTATTCTTTCCTGTTGTATTATTCTTAACAGGTCTAAATTTTTCTGCTAATAATTAAGTCTCTTTTTCATTTGTTTAAATTTTTATTCTTCCTTGTTATGTTATTCTTAACATGCCTTAGTTTATTAAATAACATATTTATCATTATTAATATATTTCTAAAAGTAGAGACCTACAATTGGCCGTCTATATTATATTAATATTTTTTATGCTTATTTGTTGTGATGTTGGTCTTCTATGAATATTAAATAAATAATTATATAGACAGGGTATCTTCACCACGTCACAAAAAAGAATGAAAAAATATTGACACCTTCGTGGTTTTATTACACCCTGCTTACTCTTTGGACCTTACCGCAAGAATCCCAATTCTATCTTTTCAGATCTCTGAAAAAAGAACCGTTGGAAACATTGCCGAAGCTTATGACTTGACACTTAAAAGTCGAACAATTTTCGAAGAATTCATAAATTCGCGTGGAATGGAAAAAGTTATTTTTTTTTAAATCGATGTGAACGAAGTATAAAAGTGGCCACATTTAAGTCTGAAATAACCAACTAACTAATCAATGCGTCATTTCCCCGCAGAAACTGGCAGAGAATGACACCACTTTTACTTCGGTTTTCTTCATATTTTTTTTAACTTCATTGACTAAACCATCTCAACGATTCTTTCTTTATTCTTCTACTATACTTCAGCCAGCATTTCATTATAATTTGTTCATTCTTCACTTTATTGATCAAAGATTTTCCACACGTAAGCCATAGCGACCGCATTTTCACCACGTTCAGTCTACTTTCACACCATTTTGTCAATTCAGGCTCTTCTTTCAAACATTAGAGACAGCACCGGAACGCTTAACAGATTTTTAATGGCCATAATTGCATTCAGAGCAACATGCTTTATTTTTCGCAGTCATTGTCATCGATATCTTTCTCAATATTTTATTTTTTTAAGGGTCCTTATAGACTTAATAAAAAAATAATTGTTTTGTTGAATAATATTGTAAAAAAAACCTAGAATAAAACCATAATATCTGAATTATGCAACGTTAACTCCAATTATTATCTGCCACTTATATATAAATCGATCCAGGATTAATATTATTGTATATATGTGTTTTCTTATAATTGGCCCAAGACTCTGTACATCGATTATTGTTTTTTTTTAAAGATTGATTAATTATATGGCTGTAAGAAAACCAATAAATGTAAATAAATAAAATAAAATAAAAAAAATTATATTTTGCAGAAAGGCTAACAGTGAGTCAGATTAATATACAAGTCTTTCCTTGAATCATTATAAGTTTACTAATACATATGATTTTGTGTGTATATATATATATAATATATATATATATATATTATATATATATATATATAGATTATATCTTATTAATATATCATATATATATATTCATTACGTCTATTTGAGTGGCTGAGATATAAAGAGTAATTACTCAAATTACTGTAATAGAATATTTATCTTATTCCAATAATTTGAATACCGCTTTGTGCTGATATACCCACCATTCACCGGATCTGGTGCTGAATCTGGAAACATCTTTTGATGTCAAAAAAAATAATATTTTCGAGACAGAAATCATTTAAATTATGAATTTACTTCAATATTCCTGGAGAATGCCAATTATAAAGATTCTCGATTCAATTAGCAAAATAACCGCAGACGGCCCGGAACCACTGAATACATTTACGTATCTATTTCCATAGAAATCAAACATTCGCGTTCTTTCAACTGGAAAATAATCAATTCATATTTGTGTTCATCACATAAATATCGAGGAAAGAAAAATTATGCATTTTTCATACATTTATTTTTGATTTCGGTCTTTCGAAAAAATAGTGTTCTTTACGTACCTAATGGTATTTTATTAATTATTTATAATTCATAAATAAATAAATCATAAATTTGTAATGCTATTTTATTATTTATTTATAATTCATAAACATTAATAAATAAATCAATTAGACGTGTTAAAGACTAATTATGCTTTATAAAATTAGAATAAAAAAGGTTTTCGTACGGAAAATGCATAGAGGAAATGTAATTCATAATGCGACCAAAATTAAAATATAATTGAATAAATTTTAAATAAGTTTTTTGTACTTTTTACTCCCTTGTCAGCTTGCCGGGTGAAAAAGCTTTGGATCGATTTTTAACCATTTTCCCGTAATCCAATCGAGCTGAAACTTGGCAAGTAGA
>JADDOH010004306.1:0-38873 GCA_016648135.1 Agrypnia vestita
TTGTGTTATATGTTTTAATTCGTCTTTAATTGTTGTTATATTTTACAAAGAAAGGGAGTATAATAAAAACTTGGTTTTTATGGGTTACTTTTTTAAATAATACAAAGCTGCAGATGTAACACAAAACTCTATGCTCGAACTTGTTGAATACTACCATACACAGTGTAGTGCGTCCTGGTGTGCGCGGAGATTGTTGCGCGGGCCGACAGAGAACGGGCGGCCACTCGAAGCTTGCTCGGCTAAATATACGGTCACGGTACAGCCAAATTGTTGTACATTGATGTAATCTTATTTTAATTAATCTGTGAATTTAATTTATTCTTGAGAATCCCTGAACTAATAAGAAACAATACTCACAAGATACACAGTCACTCAGTAATAAATTAGTCATGATACGTGGTAAGGCGACATAATAAACAAATGTATACCTCTCAAAATGATGATTGATTTAATATCTATAATAATATCTTTCCTGAAGGTATATTTGAGTTTTCCATGTTATTTCATAAATGCCGCTGCTTCTGTGAAACTGCCGCTGTGAAACTCTACACCGACGCTAGATGGCGTTGGTCATAGACGGAGCCCTCGCCGCGCGTCGGCGCGAAGAAACACATATTTTTAAACTTTGTACCAATCGTTCTGGTTTTTGATTGCGAACGGACATACATATAATAGATTCATAAATTTTGGAATCGTATTGTTCTCCGGGATTTTCACTAGTTCATATTCATTTTCGCGTGTTATTTGTGACGTGGAAGAACCAAAAAAGACTTCTCAAGATACCTGCAAAAGTCGGCGATACGAAGACCCCTGACAGGACAATTTTGTTGGAGCGGATAAATAATATACAGGTCAGTGATCATTTGTGGCTTGAATTGGTTTACTCATGTATGTATTTCAGAGAGAGAAAACGTAATTTGACATTTTTTTGCAGTATCATATTGAGAGGTATTATTATAGTCGAATATTAAATTCACCGAGCGGATGGCTATTTACACGCCGTCCGCCTACAAACATACAATACGAGTCAACTAGAAGAGAATGGAGAGAATAGAGAGAATGGAGCAGACGAGACTTCCCAGAGCTATGATGCGCGAGATTCCAGAGGGGCGCCGACCACCAGTGAGACCACCAAAGAGATGGAGAGAGCTGGACGTCCCCGTCACAAGACCAGGACTGACCTGTCAACATAGATCAAGGATCTAACAAAAGAAGAACAAGAAGAAGACGAGTCAACTATTGAAATCATCATTTGCGGAACGTGTTTTCAGCTTTGCGTGCTATGTGGAATCAGCTGCCTCCAGTGTTACGATCTATGGAGAACCAGGAACTCTTCAAGAAGAGCCTAAAAACTTATTTTTTCGGGATGTCGCACCTGTAAAGCGCCCTTGAAGCGTCTTTTACGCAAAAACGGCGCTATATAAATTAACATAAACATAAACTCCAGTACACCAGTATCGAGAACAAAAATGACAATTTATCGACGCTTTTATACATTCTTATCTCCAAATTTATACAATACACTTGACACTAATTGAAGATGGCTCAAATTATGTATATCGGTGTTTCCCAAACTATATACCCACTGGTGGGTCGCAAGCGGATATTATGTGGGTCGCAGTCACAACACCGCGCATCACGTCTCGTCCGGGTCGTGTCGTATTTATTATAGAAAAATCTGCAATTTTCACTCATTTGACAGAGTTGAAAAATAACTTTAACGCCTACTTCGAAGAAGAGATGAAAAAGATAAACTGGATTTAAAATCCATTTCAAGACAGCATACCGACTGAAACGTCAATAAAAGCAAGTGAAGAACTTATTGATTCATCAGAAGATACGTCGCTGAAAAAAACTTTTAATCGCAAGCAATTAGCAAAATTCTGGCTTTCAGTTGCTGACACTTATCCCTGCTTGTCTGACGAAGCGATGAAAGTCCTCCTCCTCTTCACTACTAAAAGTGACCAAAATTGAAGTCGACGCGATTTTATTTGGACGTCTTTCTTAATTGAACAGTCTTTCGTATGGTTATAATATGATTGAGAAAACGTGAGGCAGGAAGTTGGTCCCGAAAATTTTTTTTTTGGTGGGTCGCGGTCCTGTCAACTTTGGGAACCAATGATGTATACTGTTCATCATATCATTACAAATCATTATAAATAATTGGACATACTATTATATTAACGAAGACTAATGTGTACGGTTTTGATTACTTTAAATTTGAAGTTTATGTGACAAAAATTTTGATTGGTAGGAAACAACGGCAATAAGATGATATATGTGAGACAAAAGTGGTGTGCCAGGACAAACGAGTGTGCGCTCTAGCCTCTCTGCCTACCCCTGGGAGGAAAAGGCGTGATGGTTAGTTAATATGTTACTTTGATGTTATTTCCTCCGGAGCGTGTAAGGTCCTCAATAATACCCTGGCGTTAATTCACACGTTTATTCCAGTAAGAATTCAACAACATACAATATAAGGTTTATCCCGCGACCGTCTGTCTTCCCGAGCAAGCTTGTAGTGGCGCGTCCGTCCGATCGTGTGGCCTCAGGGCTAGCACACACATACACACAATCATTAATTGAAATAATAAAAAGTGGCAATATTTTGACGATAATATGAAATATCCAGAAATATAATCCTACATCTAAATGCAATGCAAATTGAGCAAAAGTGACTCAGAAAAATAAAGGACATCCCGACTAATAAATCTAAGGTTCGGGAAGTCCACAATCCGACTATGTATGTATTTAAAGCTGCTAGAAACAAACCGGACAGGCACCAAAAGAAAAGGAAACCTATTTTAAATAATAAAGGTATAAAATTCAAACCGAACTCGGGTGGGAGAGTTTACCGAGACGCGCAGATGTATCGGACAATGAATGTCCCGGGTCAGTGAATTTGGAAGGGAAACATTATAATAATGCCAGCGATCATAATGGACTGGAGCAAAGCAGAACGCAATTCCGGTTCGCCAGACAGAGCGAGCCTTGAGAGGTGGGTAGTGATTGTTTTGTTCCGTTTCGTACCTACTCACACAGTGGTATCCCCAGGTAAAGTGCTGCCCTAGAATGCCACCCTTACTATTTTTATCGTTTCTATAATAATTTTAATAATACAAATTCATTAAAAATTAACATCGTGTCTTTATAATTGTTTGGACAGCATGTTTTACAATTACATATATAGATTTAGTGACGTACATTAGACATACGATTTTAGAAACGCTGTTTCTGAAACCACTATAATCGATTAATCACTAAAATTAAAATTATTATAATGAAGAGGTAAAACAGAATTAATTGCATAGGTATGTGAGCACCGACTATAGATATGTGTATTACAATGGAACAGTAAATAAACTAAACAGGAAACGAAGGAAAGAAGAAATAGAAAAAAGTCGTGAGTGTACTCATGTACGCGCGGTGGAAGTCATACTTTTAAGGTACAGATACACATGCTTCTTTACTGGCATGCTAATGAGCATGCCACTAATAAGCATGCCCTAACAACTGTACACACTTGCTCATTACTGGCATGCTTATTAGTGGCATGCTCATAAATAAGCATGCCCAAAACTAACAATCAAACACACATGCTTTTTAGTGGCATGCTCTTGTCATAGAATAGAGACGCTCTTGTTCAAAATGGAAACTTTGCAAACTGAAATAGAAAATTCAAGTGAACCAATAAATCAAAAAAGTTCCCGAGTTTCCATCCGCACATTTTTGATTTTAGTTTATATAATTTTTATTGAAAGATTTGAATCATTCATGCCTATTAATAAAGTTTCGTTAACATTATTTCTCACTATATTATTTTTACACAACGGTGACCGAGTATTCCGCAGACATTCGTGATTCCTATAATAAGTCACGAAAAGTAATGTTTGAGAAGATCGCATCGATAATACTAGCTGCGAAGCCCGCGAATGACATAAGCATGCTCATAAATAAGCAAGTCTGTTCACACATGCTCCAAAGATACCCCTTCTCTATGGTGAATGACAGTGGCATGCTTATAAATCAACCGGCGGTTGATTTTTGGGCATGCCACTAGGTGGCATGCTCATTTCTAGCCATGTGCGTACACACATGCCACTAATAAGCATGCCACTGTCAAAGTCGATACTGCGCATGCTCACGTGCCACTAAAGAAGCATGTGTATCAGACGCCTTACAAACAAAAGCTTTCTTAAAAAACGATTAAACATTCGTGAACTCGCATATAAAAAGAATCTGACAGGCGACAACAATTCAATATGGCGTCATTATTGAGACGTTGTTCCTTTTCACATAACGTGTGTATTTTTATTTTCAATAAATATGAGGACCTACTTACCTACCCACTTGCATGTTTTATCGATTTTCGGCCTAAAACGATTCTGTATTCAAATGTTTCGAAACTATGCAACTTTGACAGCCGCATTGAATGTCGAATGAATGAACGTGTATTTTGTTTTAAAAAAGAATATCTGACAACTACGTCGTTTTTGCAATAAATTATTTCGCAAATATCACTTTTCATCGTTTTTGGCATGATGACAAACAAAAACTTTCTTAAAAAAACGATATTCGTGAAATCGCTTACTAACATAATCTGACAGCTGACAATAATTCAATACGGCGTCGTTAGTTCTGGTATATGTATGTGTTCCGCTACTACGTGTTCCGCTACAGGCTACGTGCGCAAATTCCGTTATAATAAAAAAATACACTAAATACGCCAAAAGAAGTATAACTTCAAAAATCAAACAACGGAATATTCATGACTATATTTTTAGCAATCGTACTCAATAATCCAGTATAATTTTTTTTTGTTTTATATTGTTACATTTCATATTTTTATCTTAAATGTGTTTTATTTATATTATTATTTTTTAATTATTTAAGACGTGTTCTATGTTAGGTATATAAAAATCCTTTTAATTTTCTTGTACTGTAAAAGCCCACTAGGGCGTTGGTTAATAAATAAATAAATAAAAACCGTTTTTTCGTCGACTTTAGTTGTAAAAAAGTTCACCAAGAAAATACCTTTTATTTTAACTGAATAATATATAGCTTATGTCCACCCTGAGAGTCCATTCTAAATATTGATGAAAGAATTTTTGAAATCGGATTAGTAGTTTCGGAGATTACCTCCTACATCCAAACTGACAAACTCACAAACTCACAAACTTTACCTCTTTATATATTAGTATAGATTAAGAGACATTTTTGGCCATGTAAAGATTAAAACATCATTCAAAACCACTGCTTTTTACGTACCGCTAAAACAAACTTGATCAAAAGAGTTTTGAATTACTGCAATCGTGACCGCCAATATCTTAAGCGCTACCTTTTGGCTACGCAAAAATGTTTGTCTATGTAAATTAGGGATGGATTTTCATTACGTTACGCGAACTATTATGTGTCTATTTCTCAGAAACCATTAAACCCGGCCGCACTATAAAATTGCCAGACTTGCCAAAGGTGCATATTTCCAGTGAATTTGACTGCTGGGAGCTCCGCCTAGCAACAGAAAATAAACGGTTATTCGCTAATCCATCCCCACCGTCGCCGAACAGGTATAAAAGCGGTGTGTTTTTACTCCCAGCCAGGATACACTGTTCGGAAGGCTCCAACAATCCTCGCCTTCCTAGGAGATGTCCGGGAGGGATTCCTGGCGAACCTAGGAAGCCATATCGCCGTAGTCGAGTGTTCTCCTGCCGGGCCGTACCAAATCGAGCTTATGTGAAGCTCGAGTCTCGTCGAGTTTTTATCTCCAAGAAGTCTATTCGCCATCGCTCTTGCTGTCGAGTTTTATCCGGCAAGAGCCTTCGCCGAATCTGTGAAGTGAGATCAAGAAAACCACCATAATATTGTGTTGTGACTACGCTAGAGACCTAAGAGCTTGTGCTAATTTTATTCGATATTCTGTAGGTATGTACCTACTTTGATATTTCTACTCTTTATATGTCTGTGTGTTCTTCTATATTCCTATTTTTTATATTTCTGTGTTCATTTCTACTACGTATGTACATTTTTGTTTTAATTACTGTTAATAAATTGTTATAAAAAGAAACTTTTCAGTTATTTCCACGTCTTTGTCACTTGCACTCATAAATTGAAACAAACCACCCCGTTTCAAAATGTTAGAACAAAACTGACCATCTAATTAAAAATATACAAGGTGTAACAGGAGTCCACGATTCTTTACAGGTGAATTCCTGCCTTGATTATAAGTCGAAAATGCTTAAGCAACTATGACCTAATATCAATAGTTATGCAATATCAAAGTTTGCATTTTTATCAATATTTCTGATTTATTTTTTACAAAAGGTTGAAGTATCATTATAGTAAATTATATTGATTACGAAAAATTCATTCGTTTCAATAAAAGTTAAATAAAATAATGAAAACCCTGAAAAAGTTCCAATGATTTCATGTTTTTTCAACTTTTTTTTTCCAATTGGTAATGGAAAATTTCATTTCAAAATCATTTCATTTTACTTGTATTAAATGGTATGAATTTTCATATTAGATATAAGTTACTAATAATAATAATCCAACGTTTTGCAAAAAATAAGTAAGAAATATAAAAAAACTTCAAACTTAAATGTCTCATATCTCCTTATCAATTAATATTAGGTCATGGTTGCTTGAACATTTTAGACTCAATCAAGGCAGAAATCTACTTGTAAAGTATTGTCGACTAGCTCTGTTTCACGCTGTATATATATGGTTTATTTTAATTTTTGTAACTTATTTCAAAAATAATGTCAGAGTGAATAATTATTGTTTGAAAATATATTCTTTAAATGCAATCGTACGCATATAGTAATTTTCAACTTAAGATACTTTGTATGTCGTCAAAATATAACTGAATTGATGAATTTTCAGACCTTTTTCCAATTCACTTCAGACTCCTAAGTCAATATATATTTATAATAAGCTATTTAAATAGGAAATGATTCTAATTTAGAGACATTCTCACATTTGCTGTCAATTTTATTTTCAAACCCGTATAAATTATGTATAAAATGTATTGGTAAACGATTAGCCATTTTCATAACTCACTTGGGATTCCTGTAGCTTATACGAAATTACAGACAACCATTTTAACAGAAAATACTTAGATTATTCATATGAAATTGTTCAGTTTATTTATTTTATTTTATTTTGTGGTTACCGTGAAAATGGACAGTTTGTTCAGATCGGTGAATAGTTCTAAAAGCAAAATTCATGAACATGCCGATGAGTGAACTGTCGTTCTTCGCGACGCTTAGTAAAGTGAACTGTTCAAAAAACTGTTTGTTCATGAACGACCCATCTCTACAATATATGTTTTTTCTATGGTTGTAATGTGACAGGTTGACAGTTAGACGTGCCGAAATATTGTTTTTTTATGCTGGATAAGTCCAGTTTTATCATTTTGTTTTTTCCTAAATATATTGAAAAATCATTAGCGACATCCATTCTTTAAAATTATAAACATGAACTATTTGTACTAATCGTGTGACCTGAAATGTTTCTCTAATTATTGAATTTTGGTGTGTGTTCTGCACAAAACTTTTGATGCAGTTCTGTAACGACGCTGCTACGTCCATATTCATAATTGCGCACGTAAAGAAGTTCTTTTGAAATGTCGGGAACGTATTATTTTGTAATCGTGGGCCACCTGGATAATCCTATTTTTGAAATGGAGTTTCCTCCTGCTAACAAAGAAGTTAAGGTACTTAAGTTTTGTATATGATTTAGAGTGTATTCAGAAATGAATAAATTATCCCACATACCTATTAAAAGTTCGTTTTGGTGACGGGTCCTAGTCGCTTCGGGACTAGGACCCGAAAAACTTTTTTCTAAAAAAAGTTGTGACATATTTCAGGTAATACATTTTACAAAGTGCGAAAATTTATGTCTCTATTATTAATTTATAGTTTTTGCTGGGCAGCATTTGGTAAATTGAAATACTTGTTTGAAAATAAAGAAATCCCAGTGTGCCTGAAAAGAAAAATGTTCGATACATGTATCCTACCGATGTTGACATATGGCCTAGAAACAGCAACACTAACAGAAAAAAGCACACACAAATTAAAATGTACACAGCGGGCCATGGAAAGGCAGGTGCTCGGCGTAAGCCTTTGAGATAAAATCAGAAATGAAGAAATAGGATGCCAAACAAAAGTTGCCGATATTATGGACCATATTGCGAAACTAAAATGGCAGTGGGCAGGATATATGGTTCGACAGGAGGATACTAGATGGGCTTCCAGAATCCTGTAGTGGAGGCCCTGGACGAAAAATAGAAGCGTCGGAAGACCTTCCAACGATGATATACAGCATTACAGCATTATTACATTTTTGTCTGATGACATACAGCATTACAGCATTATTACATTTTTTTTCTAGTCTATTTAAAGTATATTGATACATAAATTTATTATATCTTTGTAACTCTCGAAAAAGAGACTAAATCTCGTGTCTGGAGAGGGACTACAACAGTCCAGCAAGCAGGAAGAACCTGGATGCGAAGGAGGAGAAACAGAGATGAGTGAAAGAAAATGGAAGAGGCCTACATCCAGCAGTGGAGGGAGAAAGGCTAAGGAAGAAGAAGAAGTTTTCAAGTATTGAAAAACTAGTGACATCTATGATTTATACTGTGCATTTCTTCTACAATATTTAATTAGTTTTTGATGATAGCGATTAAACAATTTTTCCAATCTATAAAATACTAAGTGCACCCAAAAAATGATGTTTTTTGAAATGGAGGAGAAATTTAAAAAAAAAAAAATATTGTAACAACTGTACACTAAACCGGGCCTAGTCGGCCTAACAACACCACAGCCTAAAATTGACAGTGTTTCTACTATGTTGTATCTTATCTGTACTTCTTTCCATAATCGAAACATGAATACTCACCACAAAAAAGATAAAAGCCTTTGAAATGTGGTGTTACAAGAATATTTTGAATATCTCCTGAATGGACAAAGTGAGAAAGGTGCTTGAAATATATTAAAAAATCCTGATCTCTATCAAGAACAGAAAACTTGAGTATTTTTGGCTTATCATGATCATGGGATCCATTTAGTTATAATTTAAGATGGAGGGAAAGGCGTGCGATTGTTTTGCGCAGGCAATTAATAATATTGATGTATGCAAAACTTGCTATAGGCAGAAGAAAGGTGAGACGTTCAGGGAGAGGAGGGTATCTATTTTCATCTGGTTCCTAAAAAGCAACCATGCAAAAATTAACTGGTGGAACTCAATATATTGAACACATTTATTTCATGGAGAGTTTTGTGCAGGGTCCTAAATAGTATCAATGCAAAATTAGATGTACGATCGCTCGATCAGGCAGACAGATTTTTGTTTTTAACTTGAAACAATATTTTTATATGTATATTCTGAGAACACAATCACTGGATTTGTCCACTGAGGGATTGTATAACTAGACTTATATATAGAAACAAGTCATCGTAGGATAGATTGAAGGGAGATATTGAGTCAGAACTTGCATCATTTATATGTCGCAGCTCTCAGTCATAGCAGAGCAACTAACTAACTAACTAACCATCACGCCGTTTCCCTGCAGGGGTAGGCAGAGAGGATTGAACGCCACACTCTTCTATCCTGGCACACCACTTTTGCCTCGGCCACATTCATACACGTTCTACGGTTGTTGCGGCTTTTAACAGGGCCATCCTCAAATACTTGTAGTACCTGATCGTGCCAGGTCTTTCGCGGACGCCCTCTATTCCTGTTGCCTTCAACATTCGCCTCATATATTTTCTTAACCATCCTTTCCTCGTTCATACGTTCCACATGACCAAACCATCTCAGCACTCCTTTCTTTATTCTATCTACCACACTACAGCCAGCATTGCATTCACTTCTAATTTGTTCATTCCTCACTCTATCGACCAAAGATTTTCCACACAAGCGTCTTAGTGACCGCATTTCCACCGCATTCAGTCTACTTTCATTCCTCTTTTGCCAATTCCAGGCTTCACTTCCATACATAAGGGTTGGCACTAGAACGCCATTATGAACCGCTAGTCTTGCTTCCTTTGACAGATTCTTATTGGCCATAATTGCATTTAGTGCACCATTAACTTTGTTTCCCGCAGTTACTCTCCTTTCTATATCTTTCTCAGCCTTGCCGTCTCTACTAAACATACTTCCCAAATACACAAACTCGTTCACTTGTTCTAAGCATTCGTTGTTTATAATTATATCACACTTAGTCACTCTTTCGTCCCTCTCGAATACCATCACTTTCGATTGCTGACATTCATCAGAAGTTCACTCTGCATGCATACATCGGACATCCTGGATACCAGGAACTGCAGATCAGCTTCACTGTTAGCCACTAATACTGCATCGTCTGCGTATAGCAGACAGGATATGGTGAGTCCGTCCATTTTCGCTCCAACTTCTAGTTCCTTCAGTTCTTTCATACAATTATCCATATACAGGTTGAAAAGCCATGGTGACATTACGCATCCCTGTTTGACACCTTTTGTAATATCAAACCATGATGTGAATGTCCCATTAATTCTCATGCAAGCACTACTTCCTTCGTACAGGGATGCAATTGCCTGTATGAGTTTACTCTTCACCCCGTATTCAGACAAAACCTTCCATAACTTTCGTCTTATCACTCTGTCATACGCTTTTTGGAGATCCACAAAGGCACAAAAAAGTTTTTGGTTCTTTGCCAAAAACTTTTCCGTCATCTGGCGCAGTGAGAAAATCTGGTCATTGCATCCTCTTCCACTCATGAAGTCTCCTTGTACATCCCACACTTTTTCTTTCGTTGTCATCCTCACTCTTTCTATCAAAATTCTCGCATACAGTTTGCCAACAGAGCTCAATAGGCTAATAGCCCGATAGTTCGCGCAGTCCATTCGCGACCCTTTTCCTTTGTATAGAGGCATGATAACAGCTCTTCTCCAATCCTTAGGAGTGTAGCTGCCCTCTAAACATTGGTTAAAGAGTCTATGAAGCCACGTGAGTATTACTGGACCACCACCCTTAATGTACTCGGCAGCAACATTGTCATAACCCACAGCCTTGCCATTCTTCATGTGCTTCAATGCTCTTTTGATTTCTTCCACAGTTATTTCATTCACACTGTCGTCACTATTCATAAATCCATTGGACGCCTCAAAGGAGTCCTCACTCACATTCCCATTACTCTCATACATTTCTTCAAAAAATTCCTTCCATCTATCTTTTATTTCATCTTCATTTCTAAGCATCTTTCCATTCTTTGACATAATAGCATTCACACAACCTCTTTTCATGCCACTTCGAGACTCTTTAACTTCCTTCCAAAAGATCTTGAGAGCAGCGATACATAAATGATGATAATAGTGACATATAATCAGAGCAACTTAAGTCCAAATCCCCCTTGGTGGGTCTTGGCCTCCTAAATAATCTTACTCCACTCATCTCGGTCTAGTGCCAGCTCTCTCCAGTTCCGAAGCACTAAGGCAGAGATGTCTTTGAGGGCGTTGTCACTCCATCTTAATTTTGGCCTTCCTATGCTCCTTCGCCTTATTGGCCTTGAGTTCAGCAGGGACTTTGGTGCTTTATGCTCGGACATTCTCTCTGCATGACCCAGCCACCGAAGTCTTAGCAGTTTTATAAATTTTGTGGCTCCTTAAATAGATTATAGAGCTCATTGTTGTAACAAAGTCCATTTTCTAGAACCAGTCCGAAGATATGCCTCAAAATTTTCTTTTCAAAAGTCTAAATAATCAGCAAATAATAATAATTGGATGATTTATATAGCGCCGTTTTTGTGAGTCCTCACCCCAAGGGCGCTTTACACATAATATTTATTTGTACAAAACAACTTAGTGGCTAAAAAACTTATTTATTTATTTAACTTATACACTAGATGAGATGCAAAAAAGCCGTGGCAATTCTCAACCTCGGGGGGAGCGGAGCATTGAAGACAATGAAGCTTTTTTTAATAGTGATCAATTGTATTCTTATCCAATTTCAATATATTCGTGCTTCTCGATAAGTTATATTTATAATTATTTAAATGTTCCAGATTCAGGGTGCAGTAAACGATAATCCTTTTGCATAATTTCTTCGTGCTTCCATCTTTTTTTCTCACAGAATTTCTTATAAGATGAAATAGACCGTGACGCGATGTGCAATGAAATAAATTCATTACTTTAAATATTTCTTCTTTTGAGATTCTTCTAGTGAGGCTAAAGGCAAGGATAAATAAAAAAAATTGTCTGCAATGTGTTTCAGAAAGAAGACCATCGGCATCTAAACCAGTTTGTGGCCCACGCTGCGCTCGATCTCGTAGACGAACACATGTGGAAGGTGAACACCATGTACCTCAAATCCGTGGACAAGTTCAATCAGTGGTTCGTGTCGGCTTTCGTGACGGCCAGCCACATGCGCTTCATCATGGTGCACGACAACAAGAACGAGGATGGCATTAAGAACTTTTTCAATGACATGTACGAGGCATACATCAAGTACTCGCTAAACCCCTTCTACAAGGAAAACGCACTCATCAAGTCTGCAACATTTGACAAGAAATCGCAAATGTTTGGGAAGAAATATTTGACCTAATGTCGCAGTACACAAAATACATGTTGCATTGTGAAGGTTCTTTGGATCCAAATGGACTTGTGTGATATTAGAGTCTTACAATGTGTACTAGTTTTTATGAGGCTAGCATACCTAGTAGAATACCTGATTTGTCTTAAAGTGAAACAATGTTAGTGATGCTTCATAGCACAACAGTCAGGTTGTAGGTTACTAAAAAATCCTGGTGGATTGTTTTATCATACATATTGTTTTGGGTATTGTGTATTATATTATTTAAATTATGATTTCATCATAACTTAAAAACTTTAAACTTGTTATAATCAAATTATAACATAATATTAATTGTTCTGCTTTGTAAATCTACATTTCTGATCCCATTATATCACTGTCAAAATGTTTTTCTTTGCAACATTTTCATTGACACAGGTGTACTCTAGTCTATATGTTGAATAATTGGGAAGAATATCATATATGTGTATACGTTAATATTGGTTAAAATTCCGCATTAAAAAATATAAAAGTATCATTCCAGCTGCGAAATCTATGTATACTGTTTCATGAGAAGCGACATAAACAGATGTCACTAGCATAGCCCCTTGAAATATACGGATGATTCCTATTTGGAGCATACACATATCTTTCAAAAATGTAATGTGTGGATGTTCTTACGATGGAATTGGTTAATGTTGCATTGTGTAGAGTACAGGTTGTAAGCCCTGGGCCATCGTACAAAAAGACTTCCGTATATATTTCTCATACAAATGGCTTCGTCTCTGTGAGACTTCTATAATTTATCTTAATTAAAAAATAAACACTATTTTAATTATTAAAAAAATCTATGTCGTCATCACCATGGCACTGCAGCTTTGGAATGGGCCTTGACCAACTTAAGGAGATCCATCCATTCCATTTTTTATCCGTTCTGTACCTTGACACACCACTAGCGGGCAGATGGTGGACGCACAATCCCAGTGACAGAGAAGTTTGGATCGAATTACGGAGGCTTTGTCCCGTACTGGACAGCAAGATGCAGAGAATCGCAGAGAGTCACTGTTGGTAATGGGCACATGTGTAGTAATGGGCGGGCCGTATTTCTAGACAAAGAACATTTGCGAATGGAGTGCATCATCATCCCCAAATCCAACTCAAATGTTATGTACGTATGTGACAATCAGCTTGGCTCTCTGGGCTCTTTCCTGCCGATTGCTGACGCCGACAATGAATACATTTTTATTTACATCACCTTATTTTGAGTCTACCCGTTCTTCAGATTTTTTATAAAGCAGCCAATCATGTGCCCTACTCGTCAAAGCCTCCCTAATTTTATGAATTTGCTGACTTAACTTGTGATACAACAAGGAAAGCTCCTGCTGTGCCACAATACATTTTTTTTTACTGCTCTAAAAATTCTTTTTAGAATCCTTTTTAAATACATTTAGTGTTGCTTTATCTTTCTTCGTTCAATCTATGTTTCTGATGCGTAGGTAAGCACTGGTCATATACAGCATTACTTTTGTTTTTTGTAATAATATTTTAACAGGTGACACACAAACTGTTTTTTGATGATTGCATCGATGATTGGCAGCTAATTTTTCGCGATTCAACGGGCAACCACCGGCACGAGTCAACAGTTATATCATAGTTATCAATTATTAGTACAATCAGGTAGAAATATAAGCGGTTAAAATCATGAGCATCACTATTGTTTTTATTTTTTATCATTTCAACTTCAGCAAATTTTTTTAATAGTATCTACAAGACAATAATAAACCTAGAGGTTGCCCTAAGCCTTGATGGATAAATAATATTAGGGCAGTGGTAATAAGCAAGTTTAATCATGTTATTTTTTATTATACAAATCTGGCTGGGCCATCTTTATGTGTATCGTGTTTTCTTGTGCAACATATTTGTTTTTGCATTGTTGATGTTTCATTTTTTTAAACTTATTTCACATAAAACTGGTAATATTGTACATAATTATGTAGCTTGGTAAATAATAAAATATTTAATGAAAGTTTGTCTTCAATTCTTGCCCCAACTAATATTACACATGTACATTAACCCTATCATTTAATTGTATTTATTCTGGAAATGTTGCATTTAAATATTTTTATGAGCCCTTAGGGAAGATTCAGAGTTCGTGGAATGAAAGAGTGATTGGTTGTTATTGTATATTCGTCAACCGGAGTTACGCTCCGGGTACACGTGAAGATGTAGAGGTTACATTAGACTACGCAAGTCCTCCTAATGTTACAGAAGACACTAGATTCAAAACCTAGGATCGTTGTTTTGTCTCCCTAGTGACTTTCTTTGATCTCATATGTTTACGGCGCGGCAGTCTAATTATGTTAAGGTAAACCAATCGCTGAGTCCGCTAGGTTGTATAGGTATTGCCACAAACCTACCAAATCGGAATGAAAAAAAGTATTTTGTGTACTATTAAAACCCATTGGTCTACCAGTCGCCACCTGAGATTTCATTGTGATATAGACCTCTTTCCATTTAAGAAAGACAATTGAATTAGTATGTGTAAGCCGTGCATATGACGCAGATTGTTTTGTTGTGTTTGTGTTTACGGGTATAAATACTAACACAATGAAACAATGTAACTCATATGCACGGCTTATACATACTAATTCGATTGTCTTTCTTTAATGGAAAGAAGTGTACCTTCCTAGGAAAATAAAATATGTTTTTTGACAATTATATTTTATTTATTTTTTCATTTCAACTCTGCCCGATTGCTTTAGGTGGAATTTAAGACCAAACGGTAGTTAAAACAAGCGGATCTTTTACAGTTCATTCTGCTATTATTGATGAAGTGTAATTAAAATGTTTTTTTTTTAATAGAGATGCGAACACGGAATACATGTCGCATCAATATTCTTACTATTTTCAAAATAAGCTAAAGGCTTGTGCTATGAAAATAGGACAAATTTGCTGGTGTCCTGGACGGGGCTCGAACCACCAACCATCAGATCACTAGGCGAGTTTCATGACCATTATTCCACCAACAAACTACTCAAAAGTTACATTTCCAATTGGGTAAGAATATTTAGCATGAGCTGGTTCTTGGTTGAATGGCCCATTCTCAAAATGAACATTCAAGTGTTGTTAGTTTCAAAAAACCAACAAACTTTATTTAAAATCTAAAACATTGATTTACTGGGTTTTTTAATGTCGCAAGGTTAAAGCTAAAAATATCAAAAATACTACATGATTTTCAGCTGGTGCTGTCATTGTCTGATAGATACAAGTAATATCTAGGAGCCGTGGTCTAAGGTTGTAGATTAATAAAATAGTTAATTGCAGTTGATATTTAAACTGATAAAGGACTTTTATTAACATTGATACAGGGATATCAAAGACGATTCGTGGATAAACAATATTTTTAATGTTTGTATTATATTATTTTGATGTTTATTTTAACTAAATCTTAGTTCATAAACCTCCCATAAGCTCGAGCTATTGGCTCATATTATGGGGAGAATAATGTTATATAAAATGTAATAACATTGGTTTAATTTATTATAAAAATCATTGTAATGTATCTGCTGTATAAATAAATAAATGAAATTAATAAACAATATTTATTTTTCACACAAAATTGTCAACAGCAAAGTTCAACGAAAAGTACATACAGTTGCCGGCAAACTTCTTGAAATTTTTTGGCGTAGTGGGGGAATGCGCAGAAGACAAAATTTGGGTATCTTTGGTGGAATGGTACATGCGCAAACTTCCCCCCACTACGCCGTAAAATTTCAAGATGTTTGCCGGCTACTATACATAGAGGCATATATGCTCTCAGTAATTATAGGAGCCATGGTGCCCTAGTATTTAGATCGGTGCTTTTGACTCATTAACGAATTAAGATTTTAGCATATTGCGAGAATACGTACTAGACGTATTTAAATATTATTATCTGACAAAGGGTGTAATTTCATAATTGATAGGTAACTGATTTTGAAAGCGTATTTGTATGCTCTAGCATGGAATCATTTTATCAGAAGATATTCATTTTTAAATTTCGGCTCTAAAATTCTTTAAAATCAGTTACACAAAAGCGTTTTTATAATCTTTTCGTCTTTTAGATAGTGGCGCTTTTGCACTAATATATAAGCGAGTACTGTCACCGATTAAATAAAAATAATATAAATATTTAAATATTATCAATTGTCTATGAACATGGCATATAGTTGTTTATGCTACTTTGTATCGGAAAAGTCTTGAGTGGAAACTCATTTTCTTATTTGTTAATAGTTCTAATTGTGAAATTACTATTTGAGAGATAATACAGTAAAGATATATTTTAATTAGTTTATTACCAGGTAAATTTTTCCTGCAACTCTTTGTTAGTACGAGTTTAAATGTCTTACATGTCAAGTACATCTGTCAAAATGTATTTGATGTGACGTCAGGTTTTCATGTACTTGTTCATTTTCTTATTAATAATGCATTTTTCGATCATTAAACGTTGTATTTTGTATAAAACGTGAAGCTCTTTAGTATATTGTAATATTTTCCATTGATTACGAATGATCTTTTGAGGAACTTTTTGTGTTAGACCTGACGTGTCTCGCCGGATTGATGTTGTCGGCGATAAGTATGCGTCTAAAGTTAATAATATTTACAGCTATCGTCAGAGGCAAGAATGGCGCAGACGATCGTCACCAGCACTTCGGAGCGGAGCATCCACGAGATGTTGAAGGATACTCCCGCTCTGAACGAATCGAGCGGCTCCGTTACTTCCGGCGCTGAAGCCAAATATCTCACACACTCTCAAAGCATGCCCTTCCCGGCGCCGAGCGGTGAGCTTCACTTATTTCTTATCAAAATTCTGTTAATGTCACAGCTTCATCAAAAACCATCATGGTCCCTGATAGAACCGTATAAGATCTCTTGAAATGTGTTGATACAGAATGTTCGAGATTTTTTGGGATTGCAGATTAACCGAAATGGTAGAAAAATTTATAGCATTTCAATATTTTCTGGTTTGTGTTTTCTGGGGTTATTACGTCGAGTTTTTACGACCTTTCTAGCCATTGCAGGGTCGATCATCAGGGCTGATGTCAGCCAGAAAGGTCCTAAAAACATAGCATAATACCCCAGAAAACACAAACCAGAAGATTTCATGAATACAAATGTAAAACCTACTATTCGGCGAATACGAATACGACTAATTCAACAAGGTTATAAATAATACGCCACTTTTCTTTTTTTACTAAGAGAATTAATAATTAAAATTTACCACTGGCAAATTTTTGTTCAAAAAGCACAACATTTGTTTCTTCTCAGGCGTTAAGCGAATTCTTTTATCCGTTTCTACATTCCCTGCGGTCGAAAATAATCTTTCTGAGGCGACAGTAGACGTTTATGTAAGTAGCTTTAATGAAAAATATTTTTGGGCCAGTTCTTTGCCATGGAATTAGATTTAATTTGAAATTATTTTATAAGAGTTGACACTTTTACATACAACGGAAATAAAATGGAACGAACAATACGTATTACAAAACAAAAGCTACATGAAATGAGCACCTAGCCTTAATAATAACCCAACGAATCTAGATGAAAGAACTCATGTTATGCTGTAAAACAAGTAACAATTGACAACTTGAGACCTCAAGAAATCCATTCATTCAATGTTGGGGGAATCCCGACAATAGAGTGCGTAGATGTGTTCGGATACACGATGCACAGCCAAGCCGTAATTTGCGTTGTGTTCAGTTATAAATAGCTTGTTATGTGTATGAAGTGAACACTTAATTAGAAAAAGTTTGCTTACCATTGTACTTTGTGTAGGTAGGTGCATGATGGGCGCCTGCAGTGAGTACATTGAAGCACGACACACACATATATTTTGGAATAAAAATCTAAATGAAATCTTTATCTGACAGAATACAGTTGAATCCCATTAATTCGAAACCTGATAATTTTTAAATTTGTCATAATTTGAAATTTTTCAAAGCCACAAGTCCCAAAATGTCAGTTTCATAGTAGATTAACCCCAATAATTCTTAAACCCCGGTGATTCGTAGTTCAAAGTAATTTTTAGCTCCTTACACCATAAATCAATACATTTCGGTTCACATAATTTAAAATTTGACAAAATTGAAAAGAATATTTCGATTTTTTCGCAAGTGAGAACAACAAATATGTCAATATCAGTTACTTTAGTAATAGAAATGTCGCAATCTTTCTACACATATCAATGCAAGAAACTGAAGAAAGCTTGCGTAGGATTCTGCAATTTTAGAGATCGTGACATAATACATAGATAAAATGGATGGTACCCCGAAAATATATAGGACACGTTTATTAGTTTATTCATTTTTTTATAAATATATTGATGTGACCTAAAATATATTGATTTATATCGTAAAGGTCTATAAATTATTTTCAATTACCAATTATCGTGATTAATCAACTATGAAATTAACATCTCATTTTTTTAAAATTATGACATATTTTGAATTATCGGGGTTTGTATTAACGGAGTTTTACTGTCTCCATTTTTTTTATCAAGGTGTGAATTTTAATAAAATATTTAAATTCCATAAAGCGAGGGACAGATGTATTATATTATTGGCCCCTGCGTGCAAAAGGTCACAAACCGCGAGTGTGTGTGTATCAATGGAGGCCATTGAAAGGTCAGCCTGTGTTGTCTGATAAAGTGTGTTTTCTCCTCAGGCTGCACCAACCCCGCGCAGAACGGGGGAGCGGGAGGACTGCTAAAAAGTGGAGCTTCAAGAATGGACTCACTAAAAAATTGGAGCATCTCCACATATAAATGTACCAAACAACTAATGTATGAAAAATTGGGGAAATCCTCCCGAACCATTGATGCTGGTAATTAGTTTGATCCAAGGCTTATTAATATGTAATTAATAATATGTATGTAATTAACATTGTTAATTTGTATTTATTGATCCAAGGCTTGTTAATATGAAATTCACAAGCCTTGGATTCATATAATCCTTTCATTATTTGAATATCATGATCCCATATCATACATACCTACTATATTATTATATTTATACAGTCAAGTGCTAGAATTATTTTATCTTTGTACTACTTGAATAGAACAGTATTTTTACTATGTTTAAAGGCATTATTCCGCAGTCATTTACTGAATTTAAAAAATTTAAAATAGTTGACTCATTTATGCCACACCACAACAATTTTGGATTCTTCAATTAATTGTATTATTCTCAACACGCCTACGTTTTTCCACTAATAATTAAGTCTCTTTTTCTTTTGTTTAAATTTTTACTCTTGTTATATTATTTTTAACATGCCTAAGTTTATTTCATAACATATTTATCATTATTAACATATTTCTAAAAGTGGAGACCTGTAATTGGCCATCTATATTATATTAATGTTTTCTGTGCTTCTTTGTTGTGCTGTTGGTCTTCCGTGAATATTAAATAAATAAATAAATTCTTGTTTTAACCTTTATGATATAAACACAATGTCATCAATACTGACATTTTATATTCTTTTACATATTTTGTAATATGTTAATGCTTATAAAAATATAGTTGTTTCATTTGTGTTTTAATTTTCTTTTATTTTAATACTTGTACATTCGAGGCTACGTCTTATCGGAGCCATGCGCTAATTTGTTATTAAATTTCTAGATCTAGAATCACAAATAGAGCACTTGCGAGACACACAACGGAAATACGCCAATATCCTGAGATTATCCCGAGCTCTGACGAGTCACTTCTATCATGTAGTGCAGACACAGGTGTGTATTTAGCTTATTGACAATATATTTGTAAATATACTTTATTAGATAGATAATATTACATCTTATTAATTTCATAAAACTATTACTAAACTAAGTAAACCTTGCTGAATCACTATTTTTCATATACCCTCGCAGCATGCCCTGGGAGAAGCGTTCTCAGACCTCGCCCAGAAGTCCCCCGAGCTCCAGGAAGAGTTCCTCTACAACTCGGAGACACAGCGAAATCTGACCAGAAACGGGGAGGTTTTGTTGGGAGCTCTGAACTTCTTCACCTCGTCAGTCAACACCCTCTGTCACAAGACGATAGAGGACACCTTACTCACTATCCGACAGTACGAAGCGGCCAGGTTAATATTATTTTCTTTCATCACTACTCAGGAACTGAACGCATTTTAAGAATACATTTTTATGTTATAAATTTATAGTTTTATAAATTCTACTGTTCTATTTTAGTACACTGTTAGGATCGTCATAGAACTTTCGCGAACCTTCTAGAACATTCTCCTTCCAAAACTTTCAAGAAATTTATCGAATGTACCTTCTAGACACACCAACACATTCCGCCACTCAGTTTAGAACCTTATAGAACTTTCGGGAATTTTCTAGAACCTTCTCCTTCCAGAACTTTCTAGAGCAGGTTTTTCCGGACCCTTTTAGACTCACCGACACATTGCGGCCTTCCCATAACAAAACAATGTGCTAGAAAGCACATTTTCGTCACCCACTCCCACACACGCACAGCCACCCCCACCTAACTCGCATATTTTCGATGTGACAACAAGGGCTATCTACCACCATAACCACCGGTGGGTGGTTGTGGAGAAAACTTGTGGGTAGGGAAACGCGGGTTTCTTAATTCAAGTTGATACATCCGGCCCTAAGGCATCTTAGGTGTTATTTTATTCGATTTCTATTTTAGTATACAAAGTTTATTAGTTTTTGGAAATTAATAATTTTTTGCAACCGTAATGTTAACGCTATAAACATTCAAAAATATATTGTATCCCTGATCAAGAGTGTACGAACATGGACCAGAGAGAAGGTGGAAAGAATGGAAAAGAAACGTGCAGACAAGGCTTGGCACAATCTATAACAATAGAAAATGTATATAAATTTAATAAAAAAAAGATGCACCCTTCTCATAACGCAGTCTATTAGTTCTCGGCACAGCGCAATTGAAATTATTTTGATCAATAAAAATAACAGAGAATCTTCTCACCTTCCAGGATCGAGTACGATGCGTACAGATGTGACCTGGAGTCGGCGAGTCTGAGTGGGACGACGAGCTCCACTCCGAGCAGCGAGAACGTGGAGGAGATAAAGAAACAGTACGAGACACACCGTCAGAACTATGAAAAATTGAAACAGGATGTCTCCGTCAAGTTGAAATTCCTAGATGAAAATCGGGTGAGTGCTTTGAATAACCTAATCGAATGGATCATCGGGATTATGGCATTAAAAATTGGTAATTTTCTATACTTAGGTTCATTGTTCCTGTAATATTTCTAATTAATTTTAATCATTTGGTCTAATAAGACGGATGTGTTTGCAAGGAAAGTCTCATTTTATTTAATGTTAGCAGTAATGATTTTCTAGAAGGAAGAAAGTAATGTTGGCAACTGACGAGTGTTTGGAGCACATAGAAAAGTTTTGTAATTGCGAAATGCACTTGATAAGAAAGGAAAGGTTGAAAACGACATAGAAAAGAGGGTGACCACAGAGAAAAAAGCTAAGAAACACTTTGAATCTAATACTTATAGAAACGTCTCAGCCGAGGCAAAACTGAATACACAATGGAGTCCTAGTACCGACACTGATATTTTGAAGTAAAACATCGGTGCTGGCAAGAGCGAAACGAAAATAGACTGAATGCTGTGAAAATGAGATGTACGTAGCAAATCCATTTACGACAGAACAAATATTGAGGGAATGTATGATTGATGTTTCTAGCTAACCTAGCTGTTTCATGTTTAATTTATGTAAGAGCTTGTTCAGACACGCGGGAATCATGCGATTGCAAATCGCGCGTTTTGAAGTGTGCGAGAATAGTCTGACAGCTCCGGTGCCGTTCTCCATCTTTGAATATCAGAGATAAATTCGCTCATTACATTGTGAACGACGGCCGTGTTCCATGGCAAGACACAAAAATATAATTCTGTCAGTTCATTTTTGGTGAATAAATACCTACCTACCTAAAATACTCTTTTATCCCAATGTGTCTTCACCATTTCCAAATATCTCCGCCAACTCCTGCCAAGCTCGGTTCTTGGCAATTTTATTTGACTAATCCTCACACTGAAGATCCCATATTGCAGGTCTTTTCTTCACTTCGTCGATAAAAATTTCTCCACTTCATTTTCTAGCGGTTGAGTGGCGGGCACCGCGCGGTTACGTCTGAACGATTACATACATACCTACATAAATAAGATCTGCGCGGATCCCACGCGATTCTGAAACCGCGCAGTTCCCGCTGTGTCTGAATGTGCACTAAAAATCATTACATTTGTTTAATTTTAGATAAAAGTGATGCACAAGCAGCTGCTCCTCTTCCACAATGCCGTATCTGCGTACTTTAGCGGAAACGGGGCGGCGCTGGAAGCCACCCTCAAACAGTTCAACATCAAGATGAAGGCCCCCAACACCAGTCAGGGCTCGTGGCTGGAGCAGGCCTAGGACTGAGCCCCCGAGTGCTTGACGAGTAGCTAGTGTATTTTTATTGGAATTTTTAAATACGGCCATTGGATACCTTACACCGGAATTACACAAATTTGCGACACGAAACTGTGCTCTTAACGAGAAGACAAGTGTGAACATTTCAAAAATATCCCGTTGTGTAAATGAAAAGCCGAGAGATCTCTCAAATGATTTCGGTGAATGTTTCAATCAGGGATCCAACCGAAAAAACACCCGGTTCAGCTGTAATGTTCTCGCGTTGAAATGGTCGCGGTTTTATGAAATAATGTTGACTCGTAACTGTTTATATAAGGAATGAAACATGTATACTTCATAAGTATTACAATTTATTCATAGTATATGTAATAATCGTTTTGTACACGGATGGCTTTCACTTTACAAGTTTGCTTGCGGAAAAAAGAAACACATTTG
This sequence comes from Agrypnia vestita, assembly GCA_016648135.1. NCBI lineage: Eukaryota > Metazoa > Arthropoda > Insecta > Trichoptera > Phryganeidae > Agrypnia > Agrypnia vestita. The sequence continues at coordinate 23,420 of JADDOH010004306.1, forward strand.
ATATGAAAAAAAATACAAAATTACTCTTCTGTTATTTGGAAGCATACCCTGTAGTTTTAAGCATTGCGTGTTATTATTTTCATGTGCGATTAATGTCACAGTGTACGTCGGAACGCGATTGGGTTTCCAAAAACGTTTTTTTGTAATATTTTAAAATTTATAAATTGCCCGATTATTTCGGCTCGCCTCGACGAATCTCCGGTCCGGATCCCTGATTTTAGTGAGTCTAGTTCGCATTCGTCTTGCGCAAACTGTGAGCTTTACAACTGTTCCACCGACGCCAGCTGGAACATCACCAAAACTATCCTTTGGACGAAGGGATCACGATACGATAGTACGTACGCATAAAATATTTTTACACAGGCCTACCCCCGTGATTAAAAAAGTAATTGCGTTTGAATTATTTTAATTTTTGTGTACATATTGGACGTTTTTACCAATGGTATTTTTATTATTTATACAATCAACTTCAGTAGAGTATAACTTGAACTTTTTTTGAAGAGACGAAATTGGTCACAAGGCCTAGACAGGACTGACTAAATTTGCTCGTTGTATCAGAATTAGATATATTGTGAGTAGGTACTAGGGAATGCAATCCCGATCCCGCGAGATCTCGAGGCATTTTACGAGATCAATCCCGAACCGAAAAATCGGACGAGATTATCGGGATTGATCAGCATTTTTTATGTTTTGTATGTTTATTTGTATATGTCTATAGAGCTTTTAGTGAGTACTTAAAACTTATGTTCATGTCACATTCAAATAATGAAAATAACTTTGAATAATATTTGCTTTATTTTATCAACCTAACATAGTAATAAAAACTACTATTAGTTAGTAGTTTTTACTCTACTACATTGACTGATTGGTGCATGGAAAAACGCCTACAAAACTTTAATGATTAATAATAAACATTTTATTAAAATTACTGATATAAAAATGCAAGGCATTGTCGTTAATTGCTATACAGCTCTATAAACAAAAAAAAACACAAAAGTATTCGGGATCCCGAAAGGACAATCCCGACTCGGTATTGCATTCCCTAGTAGGCACCCAATTATTGATATAATCATCATATCTTTATATTGTAAAATAAAACGTGATCTTAGATCTACAATGTATTATCTGACAGCTTGGTCAAAATTTACTTAATCAATATAGTTACCGGATATCCGTTTCATCTCAAGTCAATATATCGGATATCCGTTTCATCTCAAGTCACAATATCGTGTGATTTTATGTAGTGTTTCTCTAGAACAATCGGGTTTCACGACCTGTTGTAAGATTAAAAATATATGAGGAACTTTATCACTCTAAATAAATAGCCACATTTTTGTAAAAATTTCACCACGTTGGCGACAAACCACACTCCGCAAAAAAATGGCAATTTATATTAAAATCTTCAAAGCTGGCGGGGGCGTGCAGTGAGAACAAGAAGCTTGACTTTTTCCTAAGCATATATTTTGAAAAGAAACCGAAATAAGAGACATATCTCGTAATATTCCAGTCACAATAATCAACATATTATTCAAGTTTTAATATTTCGTAATATTCTGCCAGATAAATATTTAATTTCGATTTTTCTTCCAAATATATTGAGGATAGAAAGCCAAAAGGGCGTTAGTGATTATTTTGAAATTTACAGGAGAGTAATAAAAAGTTCTGTCAATCTGATTTTGGCAATGTTTATTTTATTATTAATTGATTAACATATTTATTTATCCAAAATACATATGGAAATCGTTTGATAATAAAAGAAATATTAACAAAAAAATATTATTTTGTTCTCCTGTAAAGTTTGAATAATCACTAAACCCTTGATATGTTTAAATAAAAGTCATTCTTCTTAGTTTCTTCTTCTTCTTCTTCTTACTGCTCGCCCCTGGAAGCCGGCTATCTCATTTTGACGTAAATGTCAGATAATACCTTGCTGTACCAAGACAATATTAAACATGCGTTAAAAAAATTTTTGACTCTGAAAATTTTGTGAATTTTTGTTTAATGTCGTAACAATTTTGAAAAGACGAGCTTATGATCTAAAACAACCCGTAATTTGATGCGAGCCATCAAAAAAACTACGTACACACTTTCACCACTGTCTTGAAGCTTTTGAGCTTATATGTATTGCTATACATAATGTGAAGAATTTCTTTTAAGTATTTAGTACTTTTTCATGTAGGAAATCTCTGTTTAAATGCAAATTTCCATGCTTCGGAGATAAATCTTTCTGTCGAGGTTTCCATACTAATGGGTTGTCAAAATATGGTAATTTCGGCCTGTCCTTCTCACTCTTACCTCAGTGCGACCATTATGTTTAGCCGCTTTGAGGTCTCACTCTATTCTGCTTATTAATGCACCAATGTCGTGTATCCTTTGGAAATCTTCAGAGGCAAATAACGGACATTTCATTAAAGTTGTTCAATACAACTGAGGACCGTGATCCTCACTCTTCAAGTGCTGTCACCAGGGAAGCGCCTGTTGTTTTTTCTGGTTGATCAATCCAAAGGGTGACTAAGAGGTCTTCCTTTTCTTCCCCGTACTTGGATGTATATCATCGCAGTAAGCTCCTCCAAGATACCTTTTCTTCTCACAAAATGTCCAAAAATGGAAGTATTCGTGTATTGTTAATATTGAGAGACCATCGTTGTGTGTAGATCCTGCAGAATGGAGCTTTTGTTGCCCGAGGCGTATCTCTCCAACGCACCGTCTAACTTCTTTCCCTTGCCTTGAATATCGACGAAATATTGAATGCAGCAGAGATTGCACAAGCCTGACCACAGTTTTTTTAGACATGTCGCGGCCTTCCCGTCAAGTCCATAAAATGTGCAATACGGGTAGCCCTCGATTTCTCAGCAGATCATTATGTATAACAATATGTACGTGTTTCATTCAGAGCAATCGTGCGTGATTTCTTCGTTGAAACGTGAAATGATTAAATAGTTTTCAAGCGATTTAATCATCAGAGTTAGAGGATCAACTTGAAGTCCATTACGTATGCAAAAGGCTTGCAACGGCATATCAGTATTGCTAAAAATAATTACGACTCGATACGTATCAGAGATTGGTAGAGAACCATGTTCATTATTTTTACGAAAGTCTCGGATATTTTTGTATTTGATTCAAGTTACCAAAGAAATTTGTAGAGGTTTTTTTGTAAACGCTGCGTGCAATATAGGAGAGCTTTTATATATATTATTTACGTATTATTTGAAATAGCATGTTTCATGAATGCATTAACTGTGATAAAGTGTATCAGCCCCTCATCTGAAGTATTTGCCACATGACAATTGATGTAGAATTATTATAATTTAATAAACATTTTTTATGTATATAGCAATGAGTGTAAGAATACATACATATAATATTATTTATAATAGCAGCGGACCAGATGCGTCTCAAGAATCCAAGTTTATGGCTGCGCGTACGATAACGGGACCCCAACCGTACCTGCATATCGGCGCCTCCTATCCTAATTAGCAAGAAGGTCATCTTTAGTTGTTAAAATAGATACCTAATCGTAGTTTCAAATAAGTGACGAAAACATTCCGGTCCATAGCTTCATTGTTAATATGTATACGCAATTGATTATTATTTTAAAAATGATCTAGGTACATGTGTATTTTGTATGACATTGATACATTATTGTTTTCAAGAGAACATAACAGAATACAATATACAGGGTGTACCAGAGCTAGCAGCAGAAACTTGCCCGGTAGATTCCTGACTATGTTATGAGTATAAAATGTTCAAGCAACCATGACCTAATCAATAGTTATGGAGACATGCAATATCAAAATTCAATTCTTTTTTTTTTCAATATTTCTGACTTATTTTTTGCAAAAAGTTGAACTATCATTACAGCATCTTATGTCGATTATGAAAAATTCATTCGCTTTAATACGAGTCGAATAAAATGATAAAAACCTTGCAAAAATTTAAAAAAGTAATTTTTTACAAGGTTTTTATCATTTTATTCGACTCGTATTAAAGCGAATGAATTTTTCATAATCGACATAAGATGCTGTAATGATAGTTCAACTTTTTGCAAAAAATAAGTAAGAAATATTGAAAAAAAAAAATGCAAACATTGATATTGCATGTCTCCATAAGTATGGATATTAGGCCACGGTTGCTTAAACATTTTAGACTCATAACATAGCCAGGAGTCTACCGGGCAAGTTTCTGCTGCTAGCTCTGGTACACCCGTATAAAAAAAATGTAGGTACTATTTGCAAAATAAAATGCAAAATAGGCCTCTGCTTCGGCGATGACTTCCCCGTATGACGTGAACCGCTTTCTGCCAAGTCATTTTTTCATATTTGGAAACAAAAAGAAATCTACAGAATAGAATAAAGAAGCATGCGATTTCGCTGCGGTGATTGCGGACAAATTATGGTTTGACAATTTTTTCTTTGCCAAGTGAGAATCTCAAATGAGCCCAATAAATCAGAAGGACAATTGTCCTTCTCCTCTTCAAATAGTCGACGAAGTTGATGCCTCGCGAATCGCAAAAAAAAATGGCTATTCCCTTTCCAGCCGACGGAACCGTTTTCGCCTTCACCGCTGTTTTGACCGTTATTTAATTTCTGGCGTGTGGCGGTGGATCCATGTTTCACAAAACGCCACACAAACTATTTCAGATTGCTGCTCTCGCTCCGAAGATGGCATGCGATTCCATTTTTCTTCGAATGTAAACGAATGCGGTGCGCCGATAGCTTTCTCTTACCCAATTATTTGTGTAGGATATTTTTTACGCGCTCGATTGAGATGTTTATAATGTCAGCAATCCCTCTGATTTAACGCAATATTTTGGATTTTCATTTTCCATATCCTCCATTTCAGTAACCCCCATCAGACGGCTTGGGCGCTCTTATATAAATTCATTATACCAATATCTATCGGTAGTCGTCGAAGTTGCACGGTCCTTATGAACAGCGTGCAACTTCACTTTGATTTCCCCACATGTCTTCATCTAAAGATCCAAAAAAAGAATCGAACAGCTAACTGATACTGCTCTTTTTCCACGGTTACATTTTGACAGGCATCGTTTGAAAGATGCGTCAAGCAGTGGTATGCAGATTTTGCGTCAGTGGCGCCATCAGTCCTTAAACACGGTCACTTGTCATACAGCCCTCGCGTATGCGTCTGTTTGTATTTATTTCTTAGTAAAATACTCTCCCTTCTATGACTAACAGAATTGAAATACATACTTAATGGGAATAATCCTAACTCACTAATAAATGTTCAAATAAAGTCAATCATATATAAACCCAACAAAAAAAAAGATGTTCATCAACAATTATTAATACGTGATAATGGCGAGAACACCGAAAAAAGTAAGGTGAAGACATGACATAAAAAAAAAAATTAATTTGCATCAAATACGTTTATGTGAAATACTAGAATGGCTAAAAATATCTTGTTTGTTAGTTATGATACTTTACTTATAGGGGGGTCTAAAGGCTTATTGCTTTTAAAAAATTTACTACCTTTTTCAAGGTAGTAAATGCCGTCTTTAAAGTTATGGGAAGTCTTTTTATAGATTTGGTGATTATAGCATAATAGTTGCGCATTCTTGTTATGTGGAAAATTCAAACGGAAATCAAATTCACATCTTTGATGGACCAATAATGTTATGTTAGTGGTATTTGCATCATTAGTATTATGTATTATTATAAAGTGAGCCCAGCTCTATTCCAATTATTTTTATTAGTTATTTGCTAATAGTTTTTTCATTTTAACTGTATGCGAGGAGTTTGTCATACGTTCTGCCAACCGGTTAATCTAAAATCAAAACTACCAAAATTCTTAAATAAATATAATATTTTGACTTAATGGCTGAGCTCCAATTACTTAAGTTCCTGAAACAAGGTAAATCAAAGCGAGAAGACAGAATTAGTCATTACAATGGCTTGATATTTATTTGACCTGAAGTTACACAATTATTTAATATATATATATTGAGATGGAAAGTATTCAGCGGTGTACTCGCAACAATAAGAAATAACAAGTTATTGGAATCGGGGCGGCTTGCGAGCTTCATCATGATCCTGAAAACTTTTCCCCCCCTCTGAAGCTCTATTGGTAGGAACCCACGATTTTTGTTTTTGTGTCAAAGATCCAAAGGCACAGAGTATGTTATTATATATTGCCCTCATTATATCAAAAACAATGCAATATGCGGATGTGCTTACCTTGAATATTCATATATTGATGCATAGGAAAATATTGACCATTGCTCTAGAAGATGAACCTTAACTCAACCAAAGCCAACATGTTCTGTCAAAACCCAAATTTGATTGCTACAGGAAAGGTAATGGAGAATGTTATAGAATACGTATACCTTGGTAAGTCCTGATGTTAAAAACTGGAGATTTGGAAGGCTACCTGTGGAAAGCTAGAGCAAGAAAATGCTTAGAAACAATAAGATACCTCAACATCTCACTTGTGCGCGATAGCGCAATCTTCCTGTACTGACGTGTGGAACACAGACATGGAACCATATACAAGCATCACTGAGAGCTATGGAACCAGCAATGTTAGGCATCTCGTTGAGGGATAGGAAGTCAAAGAAGTGAATAGAACATTATCCATACAGAGTAGAGGTTAGCCAACATGTAGTGAACTGACGACCAGAAGAAAGATGCTTGGATGAGAACTCCACAGACAAGAACTGGTGGTAGAATCTGAGAGGGGCCTATATTCAAAAATTGGTATAAAGCAACTGCCGAAGAAAAATGCTGCCGACAAGAGAAACTTAAGGGGCAAAAAACGACATCAGTGGGTCATAATGATAGTTTTCTCGCAATTCGACGATCGGATGGCTCATAATTTGACAGATTGCTCGCATTACAAAAAATTGCCGACTAGCAATAGTACAAGCTAGATGTTACTGTAAAACCATGTATTCACTAGGGGACAAATAGCGCATCAAAATCTACGTTCATGTTTCGGGGACAATGACGCGGTCAGTCACACTGGGACTTACATATCACTTGTCGCGGAAATGTCGCCCGATGAGGTTATGATGATTCGATAGTATAGATGATTAGCGCATCTATTTATTCTAACGAGTTTATCGAAACGTAAGAGGAGAAAAAGGTGGTGGGTGCGAAATTATTTACTGCAAAGAGAAAGAAGGATGGATATTGTGTGCGATCTTCGAATGTCTGAAGGAACTTTTGTCAATTTCACCCGAATGACAACAACTGATTTTGAAAATTTATTACAAATAATCGGGCCTTCTACAGCCAAGCAAGACACAATATTACGGAACGCTGTTGGCCCTCACATCAGACTTGCAATTACAGCTCAATTAGAGCTCAATCAGTTGGATAACAATCTCGTTTCTCCACACTAATGTCATGTTGAGTGGTATACAGTTACAGCACATGTAAACATACCACGTAGTACTGACGCGCGGCGCGATGTCGCGGTGAGCTCGCTCGGGAACAGTGCGCGACAATGCCACGCGTGATGTTGAGGGATAATTTGTTCCCTAGTGGATACATGGCTTAAAACTTGAAAAGAATTTACCCACATGAAATGATTTCAATCAAAAATTTGTACTTACATAATATGACTAACATTATTTTTTATTTCCATTCCTAATATGATTCCTATTTTGCATAGTCTTATGATCTCATATAAGTATTTTTGATTTGGTGCCCTAAATATGTACAAATATGATTTTTGTATTCAACTCGAGTTCTTGTTGCGTCCGTGGAGCGTTAACATTTCACGTTGTCTTAGTTTGTAACGGCTTATTTTTTATACAGTACTAACATAGTTTTTAGCTATGTGTATATAAGGCTAATAAAAATGTGTTATAATATATTTAGTTGAATGTGGCATTAATAGTTTTATTATTATTTCTAAGAAAATTCTGTCAAAACTATTCAAATTATAAAATGTACACATTATTATTGATTTACTTTTTAAGTCTAGAATGCGTTGTATTTAAAATCTTTATAATCTAGTCAAACATAAGATTTTCAATACAATTCAATCAAATATATATTTTATATGAATCTTGTGTCAAGATGGTATGTGGAAGATATGCTATATATCGAATCTTATATTTATGGTGATATCGCACCTGGTTCCAGAGGTCTCAGCAGTGCCATTAATACATACTGTTTTTAAATGATGAACAGTAAAATTTTAACCGTGATAGTCTCCATACAATCTAAGACAGTTTGCCGTTGTAAAGGAGACTCTTCAAAAGAAAGATTCGGAGACAAAAAATGAACAAAGGCAACTTTTTTAAGTCCTCAACTTTTAAGACTAGCCCTAGATACAACCAACTTGCCTTTCCAAAAGCCAGTCTTGCCTTTGACAATTTTTTATAAGAATTAACATTTCAATTAATGGCACTGCGTATACCTCCATTTCAAAAATTAACGATGAATATTAGCTGTTAAAATTTCCCGGGATAGTGATCGTTTTTGGAAGCATTTTGGAAAGTAAAATGAAGAAGTCGCACTGTACAACGTCATTTTAATTATAAACGAGGTAATTAACTTTGTACGAATTTGAGTTTGGTTGACAGAATTACATTTCAGAGCAATGAAACTTATAAATATGTATGTATAATTGTCCATCTGTGTATTGAAACAAAATACATACATAGTGATAGGATTATCTTTCTTTACTTAATTAGTTTCCAACGTATCTTGGGTAGGAGTTTATAATGCTTTTAGCACATCCTTTTATTTTGTGCCCCGCTTTTTTCACAATAAATTTATTGTAACAATGTCACGCTTATTATTATTGACACACTACCTACTTATTGGGGCGAGGTAATCTGCCGGATATGCAGACACAGGAGTGGGATTCTATAGAGGTAAGATATAACAATTTTGTAAAAGCAATGGAAATAAAATACAACTAGAATGCGACCACTATAAATTGGCGTGCGAGGGAGGGCGTCCCTGTCGCGTAACAGAAGTTGCCAGGGTGTAAATTTATTGCACAATACATAATGTACAGAATGTCCGGTGACCGGTGTCGTAGCCTTTAACAGAAATTTGGTCGGGCAGCACTAAAGAAACCAAGCACTGATGGCGGCCGTTCTATCTGTCAAACTGTCAGACGGTAATATCGGTCCATTATTTGCTTTTTCAGCTTCGAAAAACTTTAATACTTCATTGGCAATTGTTCTTGCACCATTCCAGACTGTTTAGGATGTTTTGGACATGATAATTCAGTGTATATTGGTAATCAAGATGTCACCGCAAAATTGTACTGAATGACAGGGCGAGGGGTTACCGCCGGGTGCGGGCGGGGCGAGTTTTAGTTCCAAATTCACCGCACGCCAATTTACGTTGGGCAAGCAATAGTGTATATTCCATGTACTTAACGATGTAGCTGAAATGTAGGTTCTCACCTGGAGCTGGATGTCAACATCACACACATGTTAAAAGTTTCCTTCCAAAAAAAAGGTGTGGCATTTTTGGGATTTTTCCTCGGAAAATATTTTTATTTTTTAATGAAATTAGCACATTTTTTATGAATTTTTATTAATTTCGTGATGTTTTCGATTCATTAATTCGATTAACTCAGTAGTGCAATAAAATAATTTTTTGGTTTCTCAAATTTCAAATTATCGGGGTTTCACGTAATTCAATTTTTTTTCTGTGAAATTTCAAATTAACAAGGTATTAACGATTTCCAAAAAGTTACTCAATGGAAACCCAGATCGAAAAGACTAATTGAAAGACAATATGAAGAAAAATACCATCTGCTGCTGGTGAATAAATGGAAATGGGTAGCAGAAAGCTAAGTGTAACTCTACTGTATCATTGAAGAAAAGGATGCAAAGCAACTTTAAAAAAAAAACAGTCCTAAAAACAATATAAACTTTATTGCATAACTATTAACATTATCACAGTACACACATGCCGTAAAACTGCTGTGCAGTTTGGCAATGTATCTATGTAATAAGTATCAAAAATAAATAAATATGAAAAAAAAATTGTATTTTTCAGGGGACCGACAGTAAGTTCATAATTTTGTTGTTCATATATACGTAAAAAGCAACCACAGGTTCCTAGGAAAATGAATAATAATTTAATAAATATGTACTCGTACAAACTCAATTTCGGAAAATTTCTTCATCACCGTTTCCTACAGTGTGAATACTGCACCAGCAACGTCCATATTTTTTTGCATAAAAATTCTTTAAAAGGCACAATTATAATTCAGAAAATCCACTACAAGTTTCCACATCTTGTGGGTGTACTCCTATTCAATTATTAATTAGCTATGCTGTAAGCATATTGTCCATTTTATTATAAAAATACACAAGTACTTCCAGTTGTTTATAAAATATTGTATTGTCAAAGGCGTAACACACTGGCTATAGTCCACGACTTCCACGGATTATTAAAGATTGCAGTTTACCCGCTCCTTTCTCCAGGAAGTGGGTACAAGGTGCAGCTCAGTAACATTGATCTTAATTGACTAGGACCTGCATCAACTTAACATACTAATTTGAAACAATAACAAATTAGTGATGGTCTGATGGGATGTTTTTTTTAACTAATTAAACATGGTACTGTTATTTGAGATTCGTATATTATTATATCGATGATTGGTAACTGAGGTATAACTGATGACAAGCATCAATGGTTGCCCGTCAAATTGTGAAAAATTAATAACCAATCGCCGATACAAATATCAAAAAATATTGTGTAATCGGTTAAAATAACTACAACAAACAGCTCTGGCTATATATAATACAGTATAAAACAAATGCAGGTGCCGGGGCACCATTATATGTTCACTTTTCTCCCAAAACCTGCAGCAGTGCTATTTTTCTGACATTAATACAACGTAATGTAAACCATTGTCAAAATACTTTAAACAAATAATTATTATATCTTTGGATCGGAGCTCTCATTCCTTCGTGGTCCATCATGTTCAGCCTGCCACTGAATCAAGAAGTCTTTCACTGCAGAGTGTCCGCCGTCTTCCGCCAAGGATAGCGGTGTTCTACCTTTGTAATCACGAGAGTTAACATTGGCGTGTTGATGAACTAGGAATTGTACCGCCAGTAAGTGTCCACTGCGGGCGGCCATTGACAGAGCTGTTATCCCCTTGCTATCCTGGAAGTCGACGGGGGACCCCTGCTGTACCAGGTACTCCATTATGGGTATGTGACCGCTGCGTGCTGCCCGTAGCAAAGCAGTCTTACCGTGCTCGCATGGGACGCGAACGTTGGCCCCGTGCTCCACCAGAACCTTTACGATAAGTAAGTGATTATTTGTAATGGCAGTGCGTAAAAGAGCGCAATAGTTGAACGATCTGGGTGTAGTATTGCCCAGCAAAAATTGAACTAAACCCACGTGTCCGAGTCTAACTGCTGCGTAGAGAGCCGTGTCTCCATTGAAATTCTCCGCCAGCAGCAGGTAATGGCGCTCGGTATCATTTTGTAATCGATTATAAATTTTTTCAACAATAATTCTGTCATTACTTTTTACTGCCTCGAGGAAAGACGTTACTTCTTCCTCCAAAACTCTTTGAACCCTGTGAAATACTTTTCTTGTATCTAAGCTAACTTCCTCACCTTGTAAATACTCTATCAATACTTCGTTTAGAATCGTATTACTATTTACAAATGTAGCCAAAAGAAGTTTTTCCTTTAACTCAAATGACCAAGTCTCTGCACTCAAAACAATCTTCTCCATGTATTTGCAATACGCCTTCTTTTCAGTTGCGCACATTGATAAAAATGCATCCTGGGCTATCATGCTCAGCACTGTCTGCCCATCCTTATCTTGTGCGGTGAGCAAGGAGATGTAAGCTTCTCGAGTTGTTTCCGTATTCAACACACTTAGAAGAAAATCCAGTGTATGATAATTATTTTCCTCAAAAGCTGTGTGTAAGAACGTTTGACAGTGATTATTTAAAAATATATCATTATTTTCAATCCAAAGCTGATACATTAGTTCGGAAAAAAATGTTAGGGAATTATTAGGAGTCAAATATTTATGTATTTGAGCTTCGATAAATGATCGAATCATCATACAGCAGCACTGTACCAGGATTTTAGATATAAATAATTCACTCAAGAGATGGCCTCCGCAAACCTGGCCCTGCTGGTCCAGCCAGTGAATGAGGAGGTCGGCGCAGCAATACTCAGCAAACGAGAGGTGGGAAAACTTTGCGTCTCTGTGCCGACTCGGCTGGATAAGCCCGAATCGATATAATTCAGTCAAGTCCTCAGAGTTTATATGTTTCAAATATTGTTTTGGAAAATTAGGAAACAGAATTCGAAGGCCGAGTGTTCTGTGACTCTCAATAATTGAATTGAATATGCCTTTTTCAAAACCAGGATTCGGAGACAATATATCATTTTTATCCTTGAGGTAAATATTTAACATAATTTTTAAAAATTCCGTATACAATTCAAATATATTATTGATTTTAAATGGTTTGTAAACAATTTCCGGCAGCTTGCCTGACATTCTGACCTCCGGCAGTGAAACGGCAGCCAGCATCCACATTCGTAAAGGAATTCCCATTAATCGTGTAGTGCTCCCGTCAAACGCATCGTTAGCCTCGCGGTGGAACTCTTTCACATGTTTTTCAAGATCTGCTTCCTCTTCTTCTCCGAAATCATCCAGATGCAGTTCCAAGTGTGTGCGAAAGAATTTCTTGAGAAAATCCTTTTGATCATGTTTACCAATCCTCTTAAACTTCGTGGCAAATGTTGATAATCCATTTTCTAATATATTTCTCGAACCTTTTCGCGAAGTCACAAATATACGGGCCGTCGTTTGATTTTTCAAAAATCTCAAAAACTTTACAGCCTTTTCATGAGCGTTGACTCCCGGAAGTGAAGATTCTTTAATCTCGTCCAAAGCGTCGAGGAACAAGAAAACCTGGATTGAATTTTCATACTTGAGGCTGTGCTCCAACACCACTCTTAGAAGTTTATGATCACCTTTACTTTTGGCCAACAGAATATTAGCCACATCACTAAAAGAGTCCACTCTGAACTCAGAGGGTAGATTATCAAGCAAGTGTTTAAGGTTGACACGTATTACCCAAGCTGGTTTACAACAAGCTGATATTACGCAAGACATGCTAGTCAAGCTTGTAGATTTTCCACTCCCGGGTTCACCAATGATGATTACCACCTTGTTCTTCCCATTGCACAAGTCTCGCTCTTCTACAGACGTGTTGGAATGGAGACTCACATATGGACGCAGGCCATCCAAATGCCCCAGGGAACGCTGCCAAACTGCGCGGGTCTCCGTTTCAAGCTTTACAAAGTGAATACTTCGACCATAATTTTTCTTACAAATTTCTTCTGCTTCCTCAGCCGAGGCTGCCGTGAAAATCTTATCAGTTTTCATAAATATTTCTTCTACTTCTTTAGATTTACAGAGTAACTTCATTAAAGTCTGCCTATCTACATTTTGGAAAATGATCAAATCTTCATCACCTGTCCGAGTTATAAATTTGTATATATTATTGAGTTCTACGACCACGCTGTGTTTGAAATGGCGTTTAATATAAAAGTCTTTATTAAACACTCGCTTGCAGGTGACTTGCTCGGCCGACACATCAAACCAGTAAATAGTTTTATCCGGGTTCTCACGGCACTTTTGGGTGAATACTTGTTGACCGTCTTCCGTAGTGGTGGTGATGCATCTATCCTCCATTCCCTGTTCCATCTCAGCGAGCTCCCTCCATCTTTCTTCGGTCCTCAGTTCCTCGTGCCCGACACCGCTAACCACCAACAGGGTGCCGACTAAATGCTTCCTTAAAACTCTGGCGACACTTTTCTCACTTACTCTTGTATTGACTTTTAAATAGTTTACATCTGAGTTTATAAAATTCACAAATGGGTCCTCTATTTCTATTGTGTAATTTTGTTTGGTCACAAAATCTTTTAATGTTTGAGCGTCTACCGAATCATTTATATCTTTTAAAAAATCAGCAAAATTGCACTCTGTTCCTACACAATCCTTTAACCCCAACATATGTCCTCCTACATCTAAGAACTTCCTATCGAGGACACCAGACCCTTCGGCGAGATCGATTAATTTGATTTGTCTAAACGGTAGAATTTTTACAGACACCTCCAATGACTTTAAAAAAGCTTCCAAATCTACCTGTTGCGATGAGATAAGCACTATTTTTTTATCAGGATTATTAGTGTTAACATTTTTCAGTACTGTCTTGAACAAATTTGAAAATTCATCATACACATCCGCTAAGGATGTACAGTCCACAACTAATAGATGATTGTGTAGTTTGCTCAAGTCCACAGACTTTCCCAAATCTAACATTCCTTTCCACTCCAAAAAAGTTTGATGGTTCATTTGTAAATATTTATCCAACGTGTTAACCTCATCCGGATGCTGTCTCCACTCTTCCTGGACTTGGCAGAAAATGTTGTGCAACACGGCGACTTCAAACTTACTATCATTTGTCTTGATGTTTAAAATGCAGTGCTGGGATTTTAGAAAATCCTGAAGCCCGACAAAATCTTCAAAGTCCATGTGGCATTTGGGCAAGGAATTTAGATAGCTGTGAGATTCGGTGCTGCATGTTAAGTAGAGAGGCGACAGCAACTCTGCTTCCTGCTGCTCCACCGCATCCCTCAGCTCAGGAAACCAGCGCATCAATAATCTGGTATGATTTATGACCTTCCCCAGACATTGTTTAGAATCACAGATTAATAAATGATTTTTAATATCTATTTTATAATTGGGAATTAAATCATCAATTCTGCCTAAACTGCGATGACTGAAAAAGTTTTCAAGAGTGTTCAACATGTATTGCTCTTTTTGGAATTCACTTAAATTCTTTAATAAAAATAACTCGTCCTCGGAGAACGTTCTCCAGTTGCAAGAATGTGTCAAGTGTTTAGTTTTATAACGTACTGCCATTTTCCAGGACTCCTGTTCTTCGTCTGTGGGCTGATAATTACTTTCATGATTCACGTTTGCATGAAACGTCGAGTATTCTTCACCAAGCTTGGGCCAGTCCGACACTTCTACAATTTTCCTTTTAGATATTTCATCTTCCGTAACTTCTCCATTTTCTGAAACTTCGTCTTTCTCCAAAGCCGGATCTTCGTCCAAAATTCCACTATTATCCAAAGTACTTTTGTTCTCTGAAATCTCTTCTCTTTCCAAAGTGAGGAATAAATCAACAAAATTTTTAATTTTGTGAGCATCCAATGTATATAAAACTGTTTTCTTTTTTAAAAATGAAAATACTTTTGTGTAAGCATATAAATATATTTTTTTTACATACGTGTGATTTCTTCGTAAATAATTTTCTTTTGCGTCAATAAAAACTCTGTATATTGTTCCTACATGTGAACCACACGTGTTGATGAGGTTGGGTGAGGATAAAAAAATTGTTATGTCTAATTTATTTGCCGTCAACGTTCTCCCTGCGTGTCTAACATCATATTTGTCAATTATTTCCT
>JADDOH010004307.1:0-11658 GCA_016648135.1 Agrypnia vestita
CGTAGACTTTTAAAAACTTACAGTCTTTGTGATAATCAACACACCTTTTTAGTAAAGCACCACAAACATAAAAAAGGCATTTTTTTCAAGAAGCGCATTTTTTCAATGTGTGCGTCGCAGTGCGTGCGTACACGGCGCCGAGCACGCACGCACACATTCTAATGGGTAGCGGCCAGTTTGTATGAAGACGTATTTAGTATACTGTGATATTATTTAGATTATAATATTGCTAAAAATTCCAATCTTAAAAAATAGATATCTCATTAGTTACATCTTTGGTTATTTGAGGGGAATGAAAACGCCTCGGATGCCGGTCGCGCTAATGATTATTACAACGCATATACGAAACAGGTTGTAAAATTGAAATATATACGACTTCCAAAAGTTTGATAGACGTGGTATTTTATCATGCGAGGAAATGGTAAACGCTACATTGTGTAAAGTGATTACTTAAGCCAGCCGTATGATAGGTCGCAAGCCCTGTAAACACCCAAAGACTTTCATACCTAGTTTCCCGTAAAAAATTTAATTTCGTCTCTGTGAGACATCTATAATACATCTTGATTGGTTTAGTAACCCTCTTTGACATTTTAGTAACCTTCATTGATGAACATCGGAAAAAAATTCAGTATTGACGTCATATATTACAACACATTTACTTTGAATAATGAAATCGAATAAATGTAGCCAAATTCTATTCATTTCCATGATCGAAAATCGGGTTTAGCAAAATCTACGAAAATATGAGAAAATATTATTTCCCTTCCAATTTCCGCTATTCAACTAATGCGAATTTTGTCACGTAAATTTTCAAATTTGCCTAGGATACTTTGGAAAGTTCTGGAAGACGTATGACGATTTATTTATTCAGCTGTGAAAACCATCCTCATGTAGCTATGCTATTAGGAACTAAGCGTGGACGAGAAGGTTGTAACGTTGTCCACAAAGAGATGTCGACAACAAAGAAGTTGGATTGACAACAAAGAAGTTGATTGACGTAGAAATGCACGGGACAGAGACAGTTATAGCTCAATGGAGGCCTCTACTCTAAGGCCCGAATTAAAAGTCAATACTTAGATGATTTAAAGGTGTTATTTTGTACTGAAAATTACAATTCAAGTACTGAAGTACATCAAGTACTTTATTATTAAAATTACCTTT
Source organism: Agrypnia vestita (assembly GCA_016648135.1). Classification (NCBI taxonomy): domain Eukaryota; kingdom Metazoa; phylum Arthropoda; class Insecta; order Trichoptera; family Phryganeidae; genus Agrypnia; species Agrypnia vestita. The sequence goes on from JADDOH010004307.1 coordinate 1,162, forward strand.
TGGCCAATGAAAATCTTAACAATGAAAGACGAATTAAAACATATAACATAACACTAAACTTACAGTAATTTAATATATTTCTAAAATGTCAGATGTTTTGAGCTTTGATAAGACACTTCATGCTTTAAAGATTAAATTCTTAAAACATTTGTCAGTCAATTTAGATTTTCGACATTCGTAGTGAAGTACCTATTATGTATACCGACGGAGTAATTCAAATTTAGAAAATATTCCGCGACGTTATCGGGCCGCCGTTGCTAATCAAACTTTTCTAACGATTCCAATTTGAAAAAACTATAATTATTCTTTTTTTTTAACGAAAATTTGATAGATCTTCTTGATCGTCGCCACAAGTCTGCTTGCAAAGTTTCAGCTCGATCGGATCACGGGAAAAGGGTCAAAAATCGATCCAAAGTTTTTTCGACGTCAAGCCGGCAAGCAAGCAAGCAGACGCCACGAGTTAATACAAAGGGAGTAAAAAAGTTGTAGAGGGACATGAAAAGCGTTTCAAAATCACAAGATTCGATACGATTATAACCGTTTTTGATTAACAAAGTTAATGCGAAATATTCATCAGAGCAGCATTAAAAACGAAATGTCAATGTTTGATCTGAAGGTACACGTTTAATTTATTCGAGTAATTTAAATGAAAATTGGACATTCAAAAAGATTAAAGCTTTATTACTTATTACATTACCTCGTCATTCTTTATGAAGGAAGATTAATCATGGAAAGACATTAATATTAAAATTTACGAGCGCCTCATAAATAATCTTGTTGTATTCGTGAAAGCTTTGTTATTCTATAATAAATCATATTTATCTCACTTTTAGCTCCAGAGGAGCAGAGACAAAAGGGATGGGAGGGGGGGTCTTAATTTATTGGAGATGCGATGCTATCTGTCAGAAAGTCCAAGATATTACTTTTAGATTGTTTAAACATTCCGTAAAGACTTTAAATACCTCATTCAAACCTCGACCTTGCAAATTTTGATTATTTCAATCGAGATAAATTTATACTTTCAACTTCACACTATTCTTAATTAATCTGTAAGGACGTAGTCGACACGAATTTTTAGAAAATTTATTAAAGTTATCAAATAAAAATCCCTTTTAGCTCTGGAACAATATTCTAGCTCTAGGAATAATTAATATGAGAGGATATTTCAGAATATTTTTGAGTATCTTCCAATTTTTCAGAACAGAATAGATTTATGTTACAGGGATATCATTAATTAATCAATGTATATATATATAGATGTCTCACAGAGACGAAACTGTATTTTATGGGAAAGTAGGTATAGAAGTCTTTTGGGTGTACATAGGGCTTAAAGTCTATCACCTAAGCCTGCCGTACAATACAACCAAAAGACTTCTATACCTACTTTCCCATAAAATACAGTTTCGTCTCTGTGAGACATATATATATATATATATATTATGTCAAGTATTATTATATTACTAGCTATTTATAAGCCTTTAACAATGAGTTTTTATTTTTTAATTTCAACTTTACTTAAGTATTTTTCATAATTGTCAATATAATAAGTCAAAACAAAAAAGTGTTTGGGTTTTTGGGAAATCACAAAATCTTGATTGAAACACCAGTAGTAAGTTTTCAGTTTTATTATTGATATTGTTGTTTCTCTTTATTTCGTATTTAATAATATAATATATATACTGATATATATATATATATATATATATATATTTATATACATTGATTGATTAGAGGATATTTTTTTATGCTTTTGAGGGACCATTTTAAAGACATGTGTCTTCTTGAGAGAGTTGGTGTAGATGTTGATGGTCACCAATTTGTAGAGAGTGAGGGAGAAGTCCTACTCTGCTCAAGAAATATTTTATTCAATGTGTCGCGATGTATAACGTGTAGCAAGCAAGTAAGAAAATGTACACACAACAATAATAAGTCATCTTTTGATTATTTCGGTAAACACCGGATTTTAGGTAGCACTTTGTTTGAGATAATTTACTCTATTATAATAAATATTTTGAAAAGACTTGTAACATTTTGCTGCTTATAATTTTTATTGCTTTTTATTGTGTATATGTACTTTATATTCATATATTTTATATTTTACAGCTTATTTCCGATATTGTTTAATGCATATACTTTTTGATTTTATGTATTATTTTTTTATGTAAAAGCCTGTAATGAGCGTAAAAAAGTAAGTTAATAAAGAAACATTTATTTTAGATTAAAGTATTAATGATTTAAAGAATTTAAGACGCCAAAAATTCTTGTTTGTATGTCCATAATACAGATATCGCCTATAATCTCAAGCCGATTGAATTGATATTTTTACATAAAAAATTGTAATCGCCCTAAGATGAACCTCCATTTTTAACTACCTATCATTTGAAATTACTTTAATTAAAATTTTATGGAATTGATGTAGACTAATGAAATGTGTTACCAATTACAAAAATGTCCAATCTCAATGCCAAACTTTTTGAAGATTTTGAAGATAGACGAAGAAATTGTGGTTATATAAAATACTTGAAAAGCGACATCTTGAAAAGTGATTAAGTCACATTTATCGGTACTAAAGAAGAGTTTAAAGTAATTTTATGGAGACAGCCGATAGGCTACAATTATTTTAATCACCCTTCATGTCATACTCGTCCAATCACGGCTTGATTAAAACCATTTATGCAAAAATAATTATTATTTTTCAAATCGTCTACGCAGAATTACTCATAGCTAATGATGTATTAAGTTAAATTCCTTCTTGTTTTATGTACAGATATGTATATGTATTTTAAGGAATACAATTTAAATAAAAAGAAAGAAAAAACTAGTTACTAAGAATATTAAAAAAAAGGTATTTTAAAATGAAGGCAAAAACATTTTATAGATTCAGAAATTAAGGAACTTTTAATAACATAATGAGATAAAGGAGTTTGAAATATTAAACTTCATTATGAAACAAGAATAAAGAAATTAAATTGTATATTAATGTACATTTTCCGTCTACGGATACCTACGCAAAAAGAAATTTAATAAAAGTTTTGTGAAAATCACAAAATAACTTCTTTAATAAATTCAAATTCCCGACGAGAATATTTTTGTAACGAGATTACCAAAGTTTCTTCATCTTTGAAAGTTTACTCGAGAAATTGTACTGAAAAGACTAATTAGAAATGTTAAACCAAAGTTTATTCATTCCTTGTACAAGTAATAAAATGAAAACAGTCAAATGAATGAGTTTCCCAAACTGCATTACATTTTACAGTTTTCAAAAACATTAACAACTTTGAGTGAATTAAAATTTCATCGTGAATTGATTAAATTCTAAAACATTAAAATAATACTCTTGGTTATCAGCCTTCTGAATATATCTGCAATTTATGTAAAGTGGAACTAGAATCGTCAATCATTTATTATATACTAGCTATTTATAATCCTTTAACAATGGAGTTTTTATTTTTTTATTTCAACTTTACATTAATATAAGTCAAAACAAAAAAGTGTTTTGGGAAATAAATCTTGATTGAACACCAGTGTTACAGCCAAAATCATATTTATAAAATATTATAAGTACAAAAAGTATTTATATACATGCCTAGCAGCCGGAATATGATGCCTTACCTTCTGTCTATAGATATAAGATAATGATTCAATGTATAATGTTATTAAGTATAAGGAAAATCAGCACATTTAAAATGTTCCCTTTTTTAAATTTCGGATAGTTTACAAGTGATAGAATGTAGGTAAGTACCTATTTTTATTAGTTTTGAATTGTTTGAGATTTGAAAAATAGAACATTTTAACCAAGAGAAAGCTTGTGTTGGGATCTGTGAAAAAGAAAAAAGAGTGTTCTATTGTTTTTGAAAGCGTCTTGTAGCTGTGATGTTTTTCTAAAAGATTGATAAAACCACAAAACGATGTAATTTTTAGTTTTAAAGTAAATTACGATCACCCAGTTTCCGAGGTTTTATTTTATTTTCTGCTAAGTGTTGATTTCTAGAAGATTTTCCGTACCGCAGAGTTTCGATTTTTTTTTTTTTCCATAGAACATTCGATTATATGAAAGAAAATGATTTAGAACATATATACAACTTTCAAAAAATTATTATATATGGATGATCTTACGGTGAAATTGGTGAACTTTTCATTGTGTAATGTGATAATTTAAATTAGCTCGTATTATAGGTTTTAAGCTTCCATACACATTTCCCACATAAATAGCTTCGCATCTATGAGATATCTATGATTTATGTTAATTAATAATTTTATTATATTCCCATATTTATATTTTATTTGCTATTGTATTTTTGCTGATATTTTAAATAAATTAATGTTAAAAAAGGAATTAATTGAACAAACGCGCCCTGATTACAGAAAACTGATTGATTTTTCATCGATAAAATCTACACAGAATTAATTCATTACACGTCACGTTTCAAAGTTATATTTACACAACATACACTGGGTAGTCTGGTGTTGAGGCAAGAAATAACAGGGTTGCGGTCCTGATCTGTATCAGAAATTTTTCTATCCAACTAGTGGGATACCACAGGGATCACATCTAGGGATTTATAATTTTATGTCTAATATGTACTTCTTTCTATATTATAACATTTTTATGTAAAAGCCTATAATGGGCGTGAACAAATAAATAAATAGTAAAATAGCTTTAAAATATATGATATATGTAAAAGCATTCAACAAACAAACACAAAAATAAGAAATTCACGTTGAATTGCGTCCTTATGGTTATTATGGTATCAGAACAAGTCGAGGTTAAATTTAATCAATGTGGTCCGTACACAGATTATTAGTTTATTAAAATTAATAATTATTTCTAACCATTAAGTTACCACTGTATAAATAAATAAAAGTTTAATTAGAATACTAGTTTTATTCTCCACTTCATATTTATAATTGGAGCGTATGTCAATTGTTGATGGGGTTAGATAACGAAAGTGATTTGGATTGTAGTCAATTTAAATTTTGATATGTTAAATGTTATAAATAATATTCAATATATACCTACCTACATTATGAATGTAACTTGTATCTTGGTTAACTTGAAATTGTACTTCACCATGATTTAAAAATTATAAAAATATTTTATGTAAATTTTTATTACATTATGGTTTTTTAGGTATTTTATTTTTATGCTTGAAATTGCACATTTTTCTGAATTAAGCAGTTAAAAAAAATGTTTGTAATGATTTTTTTTGTGCTTATTGATATATACTTGCTTTCTACTTTATATTTTACTTTCTTTTTGTATGTATTTTTTGGGCATTCATTACTTAATGTACATTTTATACATATTTCAATACAAATACACTACTGGTTGTCGACACGTCCGTGTTATTTATATGCATTGTTTAAACTTTTTAAAACTTTTTTTTTTCTGTAAAATTGACATGTATTACGTACTCTACTTCTTGTAAATTCTCTATTTCATAACATGTAAATTTGTGCATCGCCCTTAACTTCAAATAATGTTTTCTTAAACAAAGTAAAATCAAATGTAAAAACAGCTTTAAAATAAAAATGTTCAAATTTTTATTTTAAAGCTGTTATTTTATGATTTGATTTTAATCTTTATATTTACTCTTTTTGTACCGCTGTCCTTGTTTTATAATTTTATATTATTATGCATCCATGACCTGTGTATTTTCTGTATTTTTATATGGAATGGAATCATGGTCTCATTGAAACAGTGCTAGAGCAATTAGAAGCAGTGGAGACGCGGATCTACAGACGTCTTTTTAAAAGAAGCTGTATTGATAGGATTACAGATGATTCAAAAGGCAAAATAAATCAATAAAACAGTAAAAGTCCGGAAATAATAATATTTTGTATCATGAGGCATCCAGATTCGGAGAAGTACTAGATCCTCCATCTCCTCATTCAAGGCAAAATTGAGAGCAGAAGATGTCCTGAAAGTGGAGACATCCTGGTCTAAGGGTCCCATCCTGCCTAATTGAATTTCACCTTTTCACATACCTCAATAACGAAAAACTATTAACAATAAAATAATTCCAAAACAGAAAGCAGACTTTAAATAATTCTTCTATAAAGTATTTTTATTATTCTGTCTTGTATTTGATTAAAAAAGTTTATTAACTTCAAACTTGTTTAAAGTTTGATTGAATATGAAAGATACAATCGGCTATTTTCGGAACAAAATTTTAATTAATATGTTGTATAATGTTATTTGTTTTAAAGATTTATTAACCAACCATCAAAACATCACGCCATTTCCCAGAAGGGATAGGCAGAGAGGATAGAACACTACACTCTTGTGTCCTAGCACATCAAATTTCATCTCATCCAGTTTCGTACATCTTCTCAAGCATGCACTCCGGTTCTCGAAACTGTTAACGGGGGCGTCCACTAATATTTGGCTTATCTGATCATACCACAGCTTTCGCGGTCTCCTGCTGTTCCTGTTATCTTCAGCACTCGAAAATTCTATTCGCCTATACGACATTCCACACTACATCTCAGCGATCCTTTCTTTATCATATTTATTGCGCTACAGCCAGTATCGCTCCGTCTGTGTTCACTCTTCACACATGGTCAGATTTCTTTTCCACTGCATTCGGTTTAACTTAATTTTTTTTTGATAATTCCAAGCTTCACTTCAATACGTAAGATTCGGCACCACAAATGCATTACATCGCTTGTTAGGTATATGACATGTGATAGATTCCTATTGCCGATTTTTACGCCTGTACATAACACGAGAACCTGTCAAAGGAAGCAAGACTAGCGCTACATAATGGCGTTCTAGTGCCAACCCTAATGGATGGAAGTGAAGCCTGGAATTGGCTAAAGAGGAATGAAAGTAGAATGAATGCGGTAGAAATGCTGTCACTAAGACGCTTGTGTGGAAAATCTTTGGTCGATAGAGTAATGAATGAACAAATTAGGCGTGAATGCAATGCTGGCTGTAGTGTGGTAGATAAAATAAAGAAAGGAGTGCTGAGATGGTTTGTCATGTGTAACGTATGAACGAGGAAAGGATGGTTAAGAAAATATATGAGGCGAGTGCTGAAGGCAACAGACATAGAGGGCGTCCGCGAAAGACCTGGCACGATCAGATACATTTGAGGATGGCCCCGTTAAAAGCCGCAACAACCGTAGAACTTGCATGAGAAGATGTATGAATGTGGCCGAAGCAAAAGCGGTATGCCAGGATAGAAGAGTGTGGCGTTCAATCCTCTCTGCCTACCCCTGCGGGGATACGGCGTGTTGGTTCGTTAGTTATTTGCATAATGCTCATTCTTTTTGTATTATTTTTTAACATGCCTTATGTTGTTCTGCTAATAATTAAGTTTCTTTTTCTTTTGTTTTAATTTTTTATTCTTTGTTGTTATATAATTTTTAAAACGTCTTATTTTAATTCATGAATATTAATTAACATATTTCTAAATGTGGAGACCTGTAATTGGCCATCTATATTGTATCAATGTTTTCTATGCTTCTTTGTTGTGCTGTTGGTCTTCCGTGAATATTAAATAAATAAAATAAAATAAAATAAATAACACGCTGATTAAATATTGTTAAATTTTAAATTTAATAAAAGTTTAAATTTAAATTAGAAGGCGACTCGAAATTGTGAATTTGATAAATTATTTTTTAATTAAAATTTGTGATATAAAATGGTCCTTGGGGCGTCCCTGACTCCGCGAGGACGAGCACCTGCGTCACATATCTATGAATATCAAATATCGAGAATAATTTTTAGGTTCGTTGTGATTTGAATTCAGAACGACATTATCGACATGCAGCGCTGCCTGGCGACTGCAGTCGGAACTACACATTCAATTTACATCTTTACATAAACTGATATTATACTCTGCACCGCGAACGGAGAGGTCTGTCGTCACTAGAAAATATTCGAGCATTATTTATGTATCGGGAATGTTGTAATTGGGATTTTTTCATCTTTTTTACATTAACAGATCGTTACAGGTGAGAATTGAACAACCGTAGCAATGCAATGTTCAAATAAGTCATGTATTAAAAATTAGTAAATAATAATATTCGTGCATTTTAGGTGATATTATTTCTTTAGTGTAAACCGATAAATACATAATACATTATTTGTTTCTGAAAGCACTCTGCAACAATACAATTATTTTTTTCTTCAAATTACAAATTGCACTTTTTAATGGAGTATTTAGCTATTTATTTATTTATTAATTGAAACGGTACCAAGATTTACATACCTAGGATCCCTGATAACAAGCAATAATAATACTACAGAGGAGATCCAGAAGCGCAGAGTGAGCGCAAATCGCTGTTTTTTCCTCCTACAAAAACAGATAAAATCCAGACTGCTGTCCAGAAACACCAAGATATTAGTGTACAAAACGCTTACTAGACCAGTGCTCACGTACGCAGCTGAGATGTGGGTACTAACTAAGAGGAATGAGCGAGCACTGGACGTTTTGAAAGGAAAATTTTGAGGCGTATCTTCGGACCGGTTCTAGAAAATGAACTTTGGCGCAGACGTTACAGCAATGAGCTCTATACTCTATTTAAGGAGCCAAACGTCACAAAATTTATAAAACTGGGAAGACTTCGGTGGCTGGGTCATGCGGAGAGAATGTCCGAGCATCAAGCACCAAAGTCCTTGCTGAACTCAAGGCCAATAGAGCGAAGGAGCTTAGGAAGGCCAAAATTAAGATGGAGTGACAACGTCCTCAAAGATATCTCTGCCTTAGAGCTTCGGAACTGGAGAGAGCTGGCACTAGACCGAGATGAGTGGAGAAAAATTATTGAGGAGGCCAAGACCCACCAAGGGTTATAGTGCCAAGAATGATGATGATGATGAATGTTTTTTCACAAGTTTCTTTTTTAAATATAACAAAATACATAAAAACATATTATTTAACAAAAATACACTGATGGCAATTAAATAATTTGGGTTACTTAATACAAAAAGTCGGCTAATAAAAAGTAAAAATATTTATTAATGCAAATATTAAAATAAATTCTGAATTTGTTCTTGAATCCACTGATCTATATTATCCGTTGCTCGTGAGGACGCGATGGGTGATGCGGAAAATTTTTCGTACGCAAGAGAGTGGTATGAACATAGTAATGTAGTGTTGGTTCTGACGAAGAGACGGGCACGTCTCGAAACCGGTAGACCTAAAATCTGGTAGTGGTTTATACTAATTTAACTAACACTCTGTTTTAATGTCTAACCACAAAGTTAATGCTTTAAATATTAAAAATATTAATAATATTAATCGAAAAGAGTTTGTATTACAATTACTGGAGGTATTTCGAAATTGAGAAATTAAGAATTCCACGTGCACATACCAAATATTGTCGCTTTTGGTCAGAATTTTTAATTCATGAATAACTGGTGATTCTACTTAGCTCTCTAAAGAAAAGGGAATCCTGGATTTTATACACAAAAATACAATACCTCGAATGACCTATATGTATACATTAATATTGTTAGTATTTTTACGTTTTTGGTCAGAATCTCTAAATACACTCGATATATTATTAATATACAGGGTTATTTGTAAAACATTAATAACCTCGCAGGACTATATTCCTGCCTTGATTATGAGTCGAAAATGTTCAAGCTATTATGACCTAATATCAATAGTTGAGGAGATATGCGACATCAAAGTTTGCATTTTTTTTTCAATATTTCTGACTTATTTTTTGTAAAACGTTGGACTATCATTACAGTAACTTATATCGAATATGAAAAATTCATTTCCTTTAATACAAGTCAAATAAAAAAATAAAAAACTTCAAATTCCAATTGGAAAACATTCCAATTGGAATTTTTTCAGGGTTTTTATCAATTTATTTGAAACGAATGAATTTTTCGTAATCAATATGAGTTACTGTAATGATAGTCCAACGTTTTACAAAAAATAAGTCAAAAAAATATTGAAAAAAAAATGCAAACTTTGATGTCGCATATCTCCCTAACTATTAATATTAGGTCATAATAGCTTGAACATTTTCGACTCATAATCAAGTCAGGAATACAGTCCTGTGAGGTTATTAATGTTTTACAAATAACCCTGTATAGACAATATTTCGAAAAATTAAAGATTTATTAAAAAAATTGTAATTTTCGCGTCTGTGGTACAGACGTCTTCCTGCTGTGGCTCGACCATGGTTTAGTATTCTTTAAACCAGTATTTCCAAGGTCGACCGACGGAAGAGTTCGTTGCACCAAGTCTTGCTTCATAATAGCCATCATTAAATTTTTACCCGACCGTGTTATTTATGTTCACCCCACCCCTCCAATTACATACGGTCGACCCCCTCTAGCCGGCGATGAAACGCGTGAGAAAGAAAGAGACGTGCGCATCTCGATCGGTACGCGGCGGAGGTGCATTTTTTCAATCTGACTTGTTTATACAGCACGGGTACAAAGTAATGTTAATGATATAATGATTATTCAAGTTGCCTTTAAAATGAAATATAAAAAATATTTTTTGTTTAAGTTCTTGAATAATGAAAGTA